>JAVJAQ010002524.1:491491-577789 GCA_032362365.1 Zygogramma bicolorata
ATAACTATGAAACTTTGCAAATGATCAATATACTGTAGGTAAATCAGTAAATGTCACAAATACATAATCAGAAATATACACATCATATAACATGTATTTTTTGCGAATGGATAGTTTTGCTAGTCATCAGTAAGAAGTCGATTGTGGTTCATTCTAAAATCCCATATGAAAAATATGTTCAGAAACTAAAAAAGAACATTGAAATTGATTGTTGTTAGTCAAATGTGATATACTCTGTGTAGGTACAAAACATGGTTCACAATGAAATATGTGCATATTCAAATACCTAAAATATTATATTTCAATAATTTTGTTTTCTTGTTTGTTATTCTCGAGAATATATCAATAAGCAGGACCGCTCAAAGTTTGACGGCATGTCATTTTAATTCAAGAGATATTAATAGCATTGATCTCAATTGATATAGACATCTTGCAAAATATCTCGAAATGAGTGAAATTCCACCACTCAGTTTTTTTTGGAAATCACTGTAAAACTTGCCATTTTTGGACCGACCCTTTATATCATCTGTACGTGCAGGAATCATTGTTTTCTGAAGTTTATTCAGAGTACATACTGATAGTATCAGTGTGTGAACATTTTATTGCGTCTGTTACCCCAAGACTTTGATAATGCCTGACATAGTTGTAGGCGAAACATCAGGAGTAAAAATCACTGAACTGCGGCAAACATACCCGGTAACACCCCAGAATCAATGTAGTTGTTGCTATTGAACTTTTGGGCGGTGATATTTATTAGAGAAATCCAATGTTACTTAAAGAGTTTGTTTCTAATTTAACAAGTCTGAAACAATAGTCAATTCATGCTGTGAAATAAGATAGAATTACGTTAATAAAATTTTCTAGTTGGCTCAGAGATATTGGTGAAGCAACAAGTTTACTGTTCACACTAGCAAGATCAGATAGTGAATCTCAAAAAAAACTGAGTTGGTTTTTGTTGTCGAACAGAAACGTCAAAGGAAAGGGAGAGGTAAGTATGTTTCCGTAGCGAATTGCGAATGTTGTTCACAAAAAAAACATGATTTAGATAAATGTTCCAAGTTTCAGGAAATGAATACTAAAATCCGTTGGCTTTCTGTCACAGAAAACAAATTATGCATATCATCTCTGATACCGAACCACAATGTGAGTTCTAGTTCGTTCAAAAAAGTATGGGGTGCGTATTCCTACGTCGAATTCTTCTTACGGCGAATTCTTCCTACGGCGTTTGTCATCCCCTCCACTGACGTCATTGAAACACGAACGTTTCTGATGATGATCTCCACCCCATAGTGAAAGGTTCTCCGTAGGAAGAATTCGATGTAGGAAGAATTCGCCTTAGGAAGAATTCGACATAGGAAGAATTCGCCATAGAAAGAATTCGACGTAGGGAGAATTTGTCGTAGGAAGAATTCGACGTAGCAAGACGACCCATCAAAATCTTACACTTCATCAGACGTCAGAAGAGTAGAACATTTGAACCTTCCGAAACTGTCATCATATGATTAAATGTAATTGGCCATACTTGAAAAATATCCTTATAAAATCGTTTTGGGAGGTATCACCCAAGACTTGATAGTGTTGAGAAACTTCATTGAACGATCGAGGCACGAACCTTGAGCCACGCAAACGAAATTGAGATGGGTTATCAACCGACACTTGATGAAAAATGGAATTGAGAATATTTTCAACTCCCATATATGCGAGATAAATTTAGACGACGACTGACTTAATAGTATCAAATTCTTGACGATGAAATTGATTCTGACATTGATGGACAAATATACGAAAAGAACTGGTACATAATTTGAGAGGAGACTTTTGTGGAATAATCTGGAAATTATTTTACCGGAAAATAAAATGTAGCTTGAACTAGACTCAGATGCCAAGAACGAAAAATGGATGAAAATCCAGTGTTCGGCTTGGCCTAGAGTCAAAAGATTGGAAAATTTTCTTCAAAAAGGTCATTTGAAGACACTGGCCGATAAAAAGGGGCTTTCGGAATAGATGAGACCAGGTATTTATTGGAAATGGTGACTTATGATCGATACGGCAGCAAAATCTCATGGTTTGGGCCTAAACGATATGCTCCTTCAGGGACCAAATCCTTTATCACCGTTATTGAAAGTGTTATTGGCCTTCGACAACGCATAGTACCTTTCTGTGGAGACATTCAGGAGATGATCCATCAGATACTCATAAGAGAGGAGGACAAGAAGTCTCAAAGAATACTCTGGAGAGTATATGACGGTATTCATGAGCGATCAGTGCTCTCGGAGAAAAATTTTTCCATTGTTCAGCTCAGAACAAAAACCTCAATGATTTCAAAGAAGAATACCTAAAGCTTTGCGACGCCGTTGTTAATAAACATGTGGATGACTGTACAGTTGTGACAAGTCATCGAAGTCCTTGGAAGGAGAGGTTTCCAAATTTGTAATTGGCTAATCAAAGTCTGAAATGGTGATATGAAATTCTTCAATTCCTGCTTTATGATGAAATGAATGAATTGGATACCCCCGGTCGGCAAGGTTTCTCGAAAAATCACAAGTATAGACTACCCTTTTGAGGAGGATTTTATGAATTTTCTGTATGGTGGCATTAAAAACATGTTTCGAACATTCATATCCCAGCTTTTTGATGAAATATGTCAATTGGATACCCTCGGTCAGCAGAGTTTTTCTAAAGATCGCAAGAATAAACCACTCTTTTGAGGGGGTTGTTATGGATTTCCCGTATGGTGGCAATAAAATCATGATTCGTACATTCATATTCCAGCTTTTTGATGGAATATATAAATTGGAGACCCTCGGTCAGCAGAGTTTTTCGAAAAATCGCAAGTATAAACCACCCTTTTGAAGGGGTTGTTATGAATTTTTCATGTGTTGTCATAAAAAGCATGTTTCTCACACTTATTTTCCAGCTTTTTGATAAAATATAACAATTGGATACACCACGTCGGTGAGGTTTTTTGAAAAATCACAATTATGAACTTTCCTTTTGAGGGAGTTGTTATTTTTTAATTGGTAGCAAAGAAACCATATTCTGTACATCCAGTGGCGGATCCAGGATCAGGTGAGTATGCGAAATTGGTATTCTGGGAGTTTATCCGACGATTTGTCGGTATTGACTTTCGACGTTTCGCCAACATCTCAGTTGGCATTTTCAAGAATGTTACTGCTCCTACTTGGTGCTAGCAACTGTTGTTTGAAAAACTTCTGCCAGTTTTTAAATGATTTCTCGGTCTGGTTTGTGGTGACCTGCATCCACCGAAGGATCATTTCCTGAACTGTTTTTCTTTTTGTTGATGAAGGCCCTCCAAACGTTCGGAATATTTTGAGAGTCGTCTCTTTTGTTTATTTCTCCATGTTTTTCTATCTCGATGGCTTCCCTAATTTGACGTGTTCTGAAATGGTTCACCTGCGCAATTTGCTTTGCTGCCTCGAAATTTATTTTGTGACCCGTCTGGTGGTGGTGTTGAAACAGGGCGGAAGATGTTTGTTTTGTCCTTATGCTATTTTTGTGTTCCTGCATTCTAGCTGACATTTTCCTATTCGTCTGGCCAATATATTGCTTATCACAGTCCCCGCATGTGATGCTATATACTCCTTGGTTTTCGAGAGGGATCCTGTCCTTTGGTCTCGGTAAGCAAGACGAAATGGTCCTTTGGGGTTTGAAGACGGTTCGTATATTTTGTTTTCTTATTAGTCTTCCGATTTTGTCGGTGACTCCTTCGATGAAAGGTAGTGTCATTGATTTTCTGGGTTCTGGGGGTCCACCATCCTAGTTTTTCTTGGGTTTGTTTGCGCATGGAATGCCCTTCTGATTGAGTGTGTTCCATAGCCATTTTGTTGAAGTGCTTTTGATGTCTCTGCTTGTCTGTTTGTTGTTTCCGTCAGACGAAAAGATCGGGACACTAGCGTGTTGACTACGGATTGTAGTTGTGTGGGGTGATGGTGGGATTCGGCGTGTAGGTATCTGTTTGTGTGGGTGGGCTTTCGATAAACTGTGTATCCTAAAGTGTCGTCCGGCTTTCTGGTTATCAATAGGTCTAGGAAAGGGAGTTGTCTATTTTCTTCTAATTCCGTAGTGAACTGTATGCGCTGATTCAAGCTACTCAGATATGCCACGAAGCGAGTCAACTCTTCTTTTCCATGAGGCCAGATGATGAAGATATCGTCTACGTATCTCTTCCATAGCGTCGGTTTCTGTTGAGCATTTCGTAGTGCTTTTTTTTCGAAGTTCATCATGAACAGGTTTGCTACAACTGGGGATGAAGGAAAAGCCCATGGGAGCTCCTTCTATCTGTTTGTAGAATCTGTTGTTGAAGATGAAATAAGTGTTCATCATGCAGTGTTTCATCAATTCTGTGACGTGATGTGGAAAGTCTCCTCTTTCTTCGATCATTGACGAAGCTTCTTGAATGGAAACGCTGGGATACAGGGACTTGATATCTAGGCTGACTAGGATGTCGTTTTGGTTCAGTTGAAGATTTTTTATTATCTCTAGCAAGTGTTCTGAATTTTTGACATAGGAACCTGCTGTTTCTATCACAGGCTGCATTATCTGTACCGTATTTTTCCAGCTTCTGAGTTGGAGAGTCGAAGGCACTCACTATTGGTCGTATGGGTACACCTGCCTTATGGATTTTGGGTAGGCCGTAGAGTTTCGGGCATTTGCTTGATTTCTCTCGGGGTATGCAAAAGCCCGAAACTCTACGGCCTACCCAAAATCCATAAGGCAGGTGTACCCATACGACCAATAGTGAGTGCCTTCGACTCTCCAACTCAGAAGCTGGAAAAATACTTGGCACAGATAATGCAGCCCGTGACAGAAACAGCAGGTTTCTATGTCAAAAATTCAGAACACTTGCTAGAGATAATAAAAAATCTCCAACTGAACCAAAACGACATCCTAGTCAGCCTAGATATCAAGTCCCTGTATCCCAGCGTTCCCATTCAAGAAGCTTTGTCAATGATCGAAAAAAGAGGAGACTTTCCACATCACGTCACAGAATTGACGAAACACTGCATGACATGAGCAAAATTTGAAAGGTGCAGCCAGTAGGTTTTAAAAAAATTGTTGTTCTAAAATTGTTCGTGTCCGTTAACCAGCTGACGAACGTCAACCCTCAGAAGTCGAAACTTGTGCGAGTAATGGATCAACGAGGCCTTACCTTTTAACGTGCGATTACCCAGCACGGTGGCCCGGCGAGGATTCGAACCCCGGCCTTCCGCTTGATAGTCAGGTTTGAAACTTTACTTTTTTTAAATCGAATCGAGTTGATTTAACCTAATCAACAGCATATTCTACTCATACATAGTATATTCAAATCGTTACCGGCATACACAATAGGTACTCATCACAAACGTAACAAGTCTAATTTTTCAAATACTGCGGCAGCAGCACTGTCGGAAATTTCTTGAACTATTTCTCGATAATCCTGACAAGTTAAATTTTCTTTAAAGTGTCATCGAGAAAAATTGCAATTTGATAGTAGTTGAAAAAAAGCATTTTATTTTTAACCTACAACATGAAGAGGACTCTATTTTCATATTTTATTCGGCTTGATCCAGCGTCTGAACCGACTGAACCAGAAAAAAAAGGGAAGAACAATCGGTGAGTCCAAAAATTTCGAGCGAAATCTGTTTGTTTGTTTGTTTGTTTGTTCGTTTGTTTGGGTAACATTCAATCCAGATCTTGTTTGTACTATTGTTAATTCTTGAGAATTATTTTGTTAAGGAATTGGAGGATTATTGAATTGAATAAATTGATGGAATTGGTTGTAAGAAAATGAAAATTTACTGATGTTTAAATGTAGCCTGCTCTTTAGTTTTCAATGTAATGTAATAATAATTATTGAAGTTCTTCAATTTTAAAGCAAAAATATTTATTCTATTTTATTTTGTCTTGCTCGTGTGACATTTTTTCGTTCCCTAACAAAATTTAGAAATTGGGAGCCAATAAAAATTGAAAAAAATCTCTTATTTTCCCAATGGGGGGGTTCCGGACCCAACCCCCCCCGTGGAACATCTCATCATTCCAGTTTATCGTGATTATATACATCACAAGGTTCAGCAAATTATCCACACTCACTTTATATTCTGCTCCTGAAGTGAAACTTTGTAACCACAAAATCAAAGCGAAGCGACTCGCTTATAGTAACCGATTTTTATGTTTTGAATATACGCGTAGAGAGCATTTGTGAACCACTTTCCTCAGTAATAGTGACAAATATCTTCAAAATATCCTAATTTTTCGCAATCGGTAGATATTGTCTGTAAAGAAAGTACCTCGGAATTCCTACGATTGCGCGAGCGATTTTTGTGTCTTCAGAAACCGATAGTGCCTATATCTCTCTAACATATGAAAAACGACATGAAATGTGAATTTTTACCCATTTTATAATTCGCCCCAATCTGCTTCTTACTGATTCCCACAGATGTTGATTCGGTTGTAATTTGTAATTAGCTAAGTTCGCCTATTGAGCTCTGAGCCCTCACTTTGCTCGAAACACCCAAAGCCGTTCGTTTTTCGTTTTTTATAAATCGAGCTCTCCTAGCTCATACATATAGAGCAAGCTCTCTCATTTCCCTTCTACTGAGATTCAAGGTCGAAACGTATGGGAGAGATTTTGGATTCAAGATCAAAACGTATGGGAAAGCTTTTGGATTCAAGGTGCACGTGTTGGTTATAATTTCTTTTCCAGCTCCATTTACCAGTAGAGTTTGACCTGCAGTACAGCTTGATGAGTACTTGCCCATCAGAGTGTGTAAAAAAAGAAGCTATAATTCTGATATCAGGTCTTCAAATACTTGATTAGCACTTGGGGACGTTTTATAATGATCAAATGGTAGTTGGACTGTTGACTGGCACATTTTAAAACCCCTACCATGGTAGGCATAAGCGCAAGCTTCCTGGTTTTGCTATGTAGAGCACCATTTAATGATGTTCTTTTTGTTTCAATTCTTAACTTCCCAAGAGCTTCAACTCGAGCTATGTATATATAAATAATGCATTCCTGATGTGAGAGTAATAAATAAATGATAATAATAATATCAGAAGTTTCAACTGAAAATTGGTCTCGAACATCATAAGTTCAGCATATGCTTGTATACTCTTATTATGGGCCTATAGATTCCTCCTGCGTCGGCGATATACATCCATTGAAGTTTGTGCTTCCAATTTCTCGAGAAAAAAAATCAACGTTGAATTTGATATATTCAGAATATATGAAAATGAGGCTGGATTCAAACAGGTCCGAAATCCGATCGTACGACGATCTGACAGCTTTCTGATTGGTCTGAATTTGAATTTTCATTCGGCGGGAAGAATTAATCCGAAAGTTTTAACTTTTTCCGATATCGGATAAAGAAAATGCATTCTGTCAAATGCAATGCCCAATACTAACGATGTTCTGATTGGTGCATTATTTTTAGCGGGATTCATCTGATTGAAATGTAATTCTGCTATCCGATGTCGGATAGAGATGATATAAATTTAACTTCGTCGGATAAATTTACCCACGGAACTCAAAGGACACATATATTCTACCAGGAACCTGACGTTGTGGCGGTTTGTAGTGAACGTTGGTTGGGGAGTACCGAATACCCTAGTATCACTAGAGTACAAAGTGGTGAAAACCAGGAGAACCAGAATATACAACTCCCATCATAATGAAAAATATATCTGTTCGAGAAGTCTGCGGAAACTTTCCTCAAATATTGCCAACGTAGTAGTAGCTATAAGGGGGCGAGTAGGAAGATTTTCTCATTTTGAAATCACTAAAGAACTATATGTGATCTCAAATAAGAATATTTTTGAATAAAGACTGCATCTCCTCATTATAAATATTCGTTGTTTTCGTGCCAATCGATGTTAAATAAATTTCATAGTATCACTATGGAACATAAAATATCATTATCTAGTTATATAAAGTGATCAGGTCGGTATCTTCCTTGATGAAACATTGAGTTGTGCAAAGCACATGGAACTCCTTTGTATTCAAGTCATGCCTGTTATGGATTCTCTGGGGTGGTAGTTTTCTGAATATAAAAAACTGCAATTTGCATCTATGATACGAAAATATTTTCATACCCTTTTCTATTCTTCTTCCTATTGTCACTGATAGTGCCCCAAAGTAGTCCACCCCTGTATATGTGAATGGCTTAACATTTGGGGTCATTCGAGCAAGAGGTAGTTTTCCCATTTGTGGTATATTTGGCTTTGTTTTTCATTTCAGGCAATAAGCAAATTCATTTTTCACTACAGACCTACCATCAATCAACCAGTATTTTTGTCTGAACTCATTCAATACTAACTTGACACCTTGATGAGCAAATCTTTCATGATAATTCCGAAACAAGAGTTCAGTCAATCTGTAGTTCTTTGGCAGGATTGCTGGATTTTTAGTAGACTCTTTTAAATCTGGTGATAAATTTGTTCGTCAATTCAGAACCAGGATACCATTCTTGTCCAATGTGGGTGTCAGTGTGAAAAGCTTGCTTTGTCATTTGATGTCTCGCATTTGTCTCTAATCGCCTCACTTAAACATTCTTCCTGAACTTGTTTAATCGATTTTCTTTGAGATTCTATTATCTCTTCAATTTCAAGTTCTTTCGGAAATATCTTGTTTGTCTCCCCTCATAATTCTGATAAACCTCAGTACCCAAGCAGTGGAACGGATAAATCGCTTCCATTTTAAGAATCTTTCAATATTAGGAAAATCATTCTCAGGAACTTTTCTGGCCAACATCAATGTTGTTTCAGTAAAACTTTTTTCGAAGCTTGTCGATTTCTTCGGTTGGCCAAGTCGTTCTATATTTGTGATTTAAGAAGCGGTCCAGTAAACCATTCTTGGAAATTGACAATGTTCGTCCCATTTTCATTATACTGTTACGATTTATCCTTGGAAAATCTCAATTCTGACACCGCTGTTACAATACTCCTTTGGTTCGTCGATTAAAACACTAAAGAACAATAAACTACTTTTATTATAACTCTCTATCACAATACAATACAACACAATCACTTAAATCGCTCCGATAACTTTCCAAAGCTCGCTACTAAAACTCTCTGTACTAACAATTCTGCTGTCAGCGTGAACGGCTTCCGCTTATATACAAGCGCTCATAGAGAGGAGAATCATCTAGACAAATCTTCACAGTCGAATCTTCTGGATGAGCCGCGATCACGCGAGTAAAATCGTTCCTGGAATCTCGCGCTAATTCGCATCGGTAGGCGGCAGGGCCGGCGCTAGCACATTTCGTTACATTATCCCCCTCCCAATTTTGATCGTCCCGATCAAACAATACGTCATTATCGCCATTGTAACGTTTAAGTCTTTCTAGGTGAACGACCTTCATTTTTGCTCTAGGGCTACGTTGAATCATGTACACCACGTCATTTATTCTCTTGACTATCGAGTAGGGTCCTTCCCAGCATGGTGTTAGTTTGGGAGAAATTCCTTTTCTACGACGAGGGTTGTACAGCCACACTCGATCTCCTTCTTTGAATCCACCAGTATTTGCCTTGAGATCGTATCGAGCCTTCATCCTGTCACTAGCAATCTTCAATCTTCTTCTCGCAATTTCGTGAATCCTTATCAGGCTGTCTCGCAGTTCATCGGCATAATCCAGTACCTCTTTTTCCTCAGTACTTGGGGATCCGAACACCAAGTCGCAGGGCAAACGAAGATCTCTTCCGAAGATGATACTAGCTGGGGTGAGCTTTGTGGAATCGTGCACAGCTGCCCGGTAAGCCATCAAGAATAGTTGAAGGTGTCGATCCCAGTCTTTTTGATGCTCTTCTACTACTTTGGAAAGATGTTCTTCCATAGTCCTGTTGAACCTCTCGACCATGCCATCAGACTGTGGATGGAGGGCAATTGTTCTGGTCTTGCTAATTCCCATCAATT
Organism: Zygogramma bicolorata; assembly: GCA_032362365.1. Classification (NCBI taxonomy): domain Eukaryota; kingdom Metazoa; phylum Arthropoda; class Insecta; order Coleoptera; family Chrysomelidae; genus Zygogramma; species Zygogramma bicolorata. Next base: position 501,402 of record JAVJAQ010002524.1, read on the forward strand.
CACAAACCTTCCTGAATAAATTCGATTCGAAATTTCTTCCTTGATCGGAATGTAGCTCCATTGGCACTCCAAACCTTGTAAACATGTTGTCCACCAGGGCTCTTGCAACGGTGGATACTTCTTGATTAGGCAAGGCGTAAGCTTCAACCCATTTACCGAAATAATCCATAGCAACCAGGATGTATTTGTTGCCATCATTCGTCATCGGGAACGGTCCAGCTACATCTATGGCGATTCGTTCGAAGGGAGCACCAACATTGTATTGTTTCATCTCACCCCTTGATCTTGTACTAGGACCTTCGCTTGCTTCGCATTTTGGACATCTTCGGCACCATCTCTCGACATCTTCTCGACATTGGACCCAGTAGAACCTTTGCCTTATTTTATCCAAGGTCTTGTTAACTCCTAGATGTCCACCTGATTTACCACCATGAATCTCTAGCAAAACATCCTCTATTCTCGACATGGGCACAACCAGTTGGGAACTCACTTTCTTGCCATCGGCTGACTCCCAAGCCCTCTTCAGTAGGCCATTCTCCACAATCAAGCAATCCCATTGGGCCCACAATGCTTTGAAGGTTGGCGATCGATCCGAGATGTCCTTCCAGGTGGGTCTTTCCGCTCCATTTTCCTTCCATTTCAAAAATTCTGCAACGTTTGGATCATTCTCCTGGTCTTCTCGCATTTTTGCTGTCGTCCAATTGTCATCTACTATCAATCTCACTTGGTTGATTCCTTCGCGACGTTCAATTCGCTCACAGTGTTTACAAGTATCCGAACAAGGTCTTCTAGACAAGGCATCTGCGTTGTTATGCAATCGTCCTGGTCGATGTTTTATTCTGAAGTGATACTGGTTAACTTCTCAATCCACCTTGCTACTTGTCCTTCAGGAGTCTTCATTTCGAGTAACCACTTCAGAGCTGCATGATCTGTTCTGATGAGGAACTCTCTTCCATACAGATATTTGTGGAAGTGGTCTACAGCCTTGATTATTGGTAGTAGCTCTTTTCTCGTTACGCAATAATTTCTTTCTGGCTTGGTGAGTACTTTGCTGTAGAACTCGATTACTTTTTCCTGACCATCTTGCTCTTGTGATAGTACGGCTCCAATACCATTATTACTGGCATCTGTGTCCAAAACAAACAGGCCTCGTTGACGTGGGAAACTCAAAATGGGGCTGGAACATAGAGCAACTTTCAGTTTCCCAAATCAAATTCTCGTTCACTTTCGTTGGACCAGACGAATTTGACTCGATCTTCTGTCAAGTTTTCCAAGTGAGCCCCCGAAGGACCAGCTCCATTAGTCTCTCAAATGTTGCTGGAGCATTGCACAATCCAAACGGCATAACAGTGAACTGGTAAAGTCCACTCCCAGTCGAGAATGCAGTCTTCTCCTTATCGTCTTCATGTATGCCCACTTGCCAGTATCCGCCCTTCAGATCTAATGTTGAGAACCAACGAGAACCTGCCAAATTGTTAATGTGTCATCTATTCTTGGCAGAGGGTAGCTGTCCTTCTTGGTGACATCATTTAATTTCCTGTAATCGACACAGAATCTCGTAGAACCATCCTTCTTGGAAACCAACACAACAGGTGCAGACCAAGGGCTCGATGACTCTTCAATCACACCGTCCTTCATCATCTTGTCGACAAGCTCTTCCACCTCCTGTTGCTTGGCGAATGGAATTCTTCTTGGTGGTTGCCGAATCGGATGAGCTTGGCCAGTATCGATTCTGTGTTTGACCAAATTAGTTCTTCCTGTTGTTGTCGAATCAAAAATGTCACTTTCACTCCTGATGAACTTCTTGGCAGCTTTCAGTTCCTCTGTTGATAGGTGTTGACATGATTTTTCCAGAGTTGATATAACACTCTCAGAGTCCGCCTTTATTTCTTGACGTTCATTTGAATTACAGTTCGCTACCCAAGTAACAGGTTCACATGTTCCAATGGCATCGCCTGCCTTAACAGTTATTTCTCCAGGAAACACGTTGGCAACCCTCACAGGAATAGTTTTGTTCGTTTTAACTAAGGCTCGTGCAAACACCAAATTGCTGGGGGATTCATCACATGGCTGGACTACTCCAACGCAGCACCCAGGGTCTTCATCTAATGTAGCGCAAATTACTTTTTCTGAAAATCCAGGAATTCTCGCAGTTTTCAATGATCGCAGTTTTGCAGGTATCGTCCTTTCCATTGGAGTTGTAGGGACAAATTCTTCTTCTCCGAACCTCATTATCTTCTCCTCCCTGTCGAATGAAAATCCATAGTCACTGATCAAGTCCATTCCGAGTATGAATTCATCTTCTATATCTGCGACGTAAACTGTATCTGTGATGGTGAGTCGCCCAAGAACCAATGTAATTTCAGCCTCTCCTCGAATAGGTGCGTTTTCACCAGTGACTGTCCGAAGTACGACGTTGGAAGAAATAGGCTTCACGCTTCCAGGCCGAAGAATGTCGCTGCGTACCAAGGAAACTGCAGCACCGATGTCTATGGTGCATATAACGTCGATTTTATTCAGTTTTCCTGGAATGGTAAGGCTCTCAGATGTTCTTTTCAGCCTGTTAACACGGATGACCCTGGGGGCTCTGTTATTGCTAGCCAGCATGCGCCCCGATATGCTGGCTAATTCTCGTTTTCCTGCCGCCAATTTGAGGACTCGCTGGATGACCTTGTCCTCACAGGTGATTGCCTACGAGATGGCACCCTTGCAGGTGAGCTAGATCTTGATGGCATTCTCACCCGACAGTCTTTGCATGATAAGATGTCCAGGTTTCCCACATCTATAGCATGTCTTCTTTTTCTGTGTGCTGATTCCACTTATCATCAATTTGATTTCTTCCAGAACCTTCTCGACTGAACTATTCGCTGTGCCAAATCGATGTTCGGGATCGTCAATTGTTACCGCTCGCACTTTCGGCCTTGAGGTGTTGAAGGCCGCCTCCACTTCTAGCGAACGTACCAAGGCATCGCTACTCCTTTTGAAACTCGTCAATCGTAAAGTTCTTTGTATTTCTGGGTCTCTCAGTCCGTCTATAAATATCTGCACAGCCAACTGCTCCTTGAAATCTCCGGGTGCTTCTGGATATGCCAGCTGGATTAGGAGTCGAACATCTGCCTCAAACTCCTGCAGACTCTCACCTGATTTTTGTGTGCGAGTCTTCATCTGTGCCCGGTACAACTGTTCTCGGTGTTGATCGCCATACCTCAACTCTAATGCAGAAATCAGGTCCTCATTTTTCCTTTTGCTGTTCTATGGGTATCGTCTGTAATATACCCAAAGCTGGCCCTCTCAAAGCTACTATGAGTGCCGTAGCTTTTTCTTCTTCGCCCCATCCATTGGTTTCTGCCGCAGCCTCAAATTGTCGACGATACATGGACCAAGAACACTGTCCATCAAAAGTCGGCGGTTTCACGGAAATTCCTGACGTGGCAACACTGTCTCGGCGATCTCGGTTCTTGAGAAGAGCTATCTGTTTTTCTAAACCTCTCATTTCATTTCTCATCTCCTCTCGCACTACATCCACTTTCTCATTGACATCTTCCTTCAGTTCTACCTTTAGGTCTTCTTTCAGTTCTACCTTTCGGTTTTCTTTCAATTCTTCCACTTGAACTTTGGTTTCATGTGAAACATGCTCGAAGAACTTTCCCTGATTTTCTAGAACTTTCTGGAAGTCTTCTTTTTGTTGTTTTTCTATTTGCTCTAATTCATTCTTTTGTTGTTCTAGAATTTTCTGGAGGTCTTCTCGTTCTTTTCTCTGATGTTCTAGAATTTTCTGGAGCCCTTCTTCTCGTTCTTTCTTTTCAGCTTCTCGCTCTTTTCTCTGGTCTTCGAGAATTTTCTGGAGTCATTCTCCTCGTTCTTTCTTTTCCTCATGCCGTCGCTTTTCATCTTCCTGTCGTCGTCTTTCCCAATCCGCAAATTGGTTTTGCATAAATTCCAACACATCCTCCATCGTATCGTAAGATGTACTTTTCGTATTAACCATAAATTGTTTTTATTTACCAGCAAAAATTCCACTTCCGACACCACTGTTACGATTTATCCTTGGAAAATCTCAATTCTGACACCGCTGTTACAATACTCCTTGGGTTCGTCGATTAAAACACCAAACAACACTAAACTACTTTTATTATAACTCTCTATCACAATACAATACAACACAATCACTTAAATCGCTCCGATAACTTTCCAATGCTCCCTACTAAAGCTCTCTGTACTAACAATTCTGCTGTCAGCGTGAACGGCTTTCGCTTATATACACGCGCTCATAGAGAGGAGAATCATCTAGACAAATCTTCACAGTCGAATCTTCTGGATGAGCCGCGATCACGCGAGTAAAATCGTTCCTGGAATATCGCGCTAATTCCCATCGGTAGGCGGCAGGGTCGGCGCTAACACATTTCGTTACAATACGTTCTAGTAGCTGAGTCAACAGAATTCGGTTTTGATCGAATCCATCGCCAACTGTTATTTTTTGTCATATCTTGGATTTCTCCTATTCGGTGCGATTCGAATTGTCCCAGTCTAGTTGCGTCGCTTTTTATCCAGTACAGTACTGTCGTCAAGTCTGTCCAGTAACATACCTCATGAATATCTAACTCAAGAGCGTCTTTCGCAGTCTTAGTTAATCTGCTGGCTCCCATTAGAGCCGCTTGTAACGCTATAGTCGGAGCTACTCGTGACTTCCCAGAACAAGTGATACGTCTATGTAATCATCTGCCTCGATTCTCAGATATGCAAAAGCTGAGAATGCTTTCTTACTGCTGTCACAGAAAATATGCAAAGAAATATTCTTAGATTTTGGAATATTGAAAGAGTAACATCGAGGAATTTTGATATATGACATTCTAGACAGATCTTCACACCAAAGTTTCCAGTCATTATATATCCGTTCGTCAAGTACTTCGTCCCATCCAATACCTGCCCTCCATATATCTTGTATCAGTATTCATCCCCTGATGGTAAAATTGACGACTAATCCCAAAGGATCGAATACTGATATGACCGTCCTTAAAACAATTCTTTTCGTAGGTGGTTTGTCTATTTTTGTATGTAAATTTGTTTTGACTTTGAAAAAGTGATCGTTTTCAGAATCCCATGAGATTCGTTGTAGTTTTGTCTGAATTTGAGTTCATGTCTTTGAGTGAGTCTTCACTGTGAAGAAGTGATAACAGTCTCAGAATTACTAGTCCAATTTACTAATTCAAATCCTGCCTTTGTCTGAATTGAATTCACCTTTCTGATGATTTCCAGAGCTTCTTTGTCAGTAATCATCGACGTAATGTCTTTTTGTGATAGTATCAATTATTCTTTTGTCTGTTGTCAGTTGGTGAGCGTTCAAATTTTTGATGTATTGAGCGCAAGTTGGTGAACAGGTTGCGCCGAAGGTCATTACTCGCATTTCGTGAACTTCGCATGTTTTCTTCTCTTCTCCCTTCCTCCAGAAGAAACGTTGTGAATTATGATATTCCTATCGTATCTTCACTTGATAAAACATTTCCTGTACGTCACTGGTATATGCAATTTTTCTAAGACAAAATTTGATGAGGATGCTGACAAGGGATTGAAGTAAATCTGGTGCGGACAACAGATGGTCGTTGAGGCTGAAACCATGAGATTTGGCAGCGGCATCAAATACAAGTCGTTTTATGAAGTGTGTCATCCGAAATATCCTCGGAATAGATATGAAATGAATAGTCTTCCTTTTCATTATCATTATCAACACCATGAAGAATCCAACCAAGACTTGTTCTTATGGCAATTTGCAGGACTTTGCGATATTTTTCTGGGAATCGTTAGTCTTATGTTATCTTGCCCAATTAAAATCAATGGTCTCTGATCAATATTGTCGAATGGTATGTTCATCAAGTGGGGGTGATTATTCCAGCTATTGTAGTATTTACTGAGCGGACGTCATTCATTTGATATACTGTTGCATTTGGAAAATTTGGAAATTTTGACCTTGACGTTCATGGAATCTTCGTACCCCTTGGTGATTTCGTTGGTCCACTGAAGACATTAAGTTTCTTTGTTTCCTTGTAAATTCAGTGCATCCACAATAGTGCTGTCGATGAGAGTTACGGTCGAGCCTTCAACGCATATAAAGCAACTGTTTCAATTGACGTGTCATTTCCATACAACTTGACTTTAGTCATCCCCAAAAGAATATTTTCCTGTCGATTTTGAGTACTTAGAACTGGCAGTTCGGTTGATGTCATTGTTGATTGGCTCTGATTTGGAATGTCGTTGGTTCTAGAATTCTGGTTATTTGTATTGCCATCTTTACGGAGAAACTTATTATGCGGTTTTCTGAATGTACATTTTGAAGTATGATGATTAGGTTTCAAGCAAGAAAATTTTAGTTTAGTTCCATCTAGTGTCAATGTCATCCCTTATTTGATCGGTTGGCTTTGGTTTTCGTCGTTATATATAAGATGCGGCTGAGGCAATATAACTGAGCCATTTAGAGAAATCTTGAATGTCGACGTCTCCTTTTTTTTCAGCTACTTGCTCTCCCCAACGAAGTCTCAAAGATTCTGGTAGTTTTTCCATGGGTTCTCTCAAAACTTGAGGATTATTGAGGTGACAGTCTTGGTTGAGAGAGAGGATTGTCGATACAAGACATCGCACATGGTTCGAGAGATATATCAGACTAGTCAAGTTTTGATTTCATAGGACGGACAAATTTCGTACTCTTGACAGAAGAACTTCAATGATGAGATCAGATCTCCCAACATACATATGTAGGGTCTCAATTACCATATCAACGTTTTCGGGAATGAACATCATTCCTGCTACAACATATTTAGCTTCTCCTCTAAAACATTTCTGAAGTTTGATCATTTTTTCTTCCTGTGTATAATCACAAAGTGACGAAATTCTCTTAAATTGTGAAAAAAATGCAAGCCATTCTTCTGGACGTCCACAGAAAATGGAAAAATCTCGTTCAATAGTTTTTCTAGCTACCAATTTGTTTGTCAGAGCTGATTGAGGTGAATTTGTGCTATTTTGTAAAAGTTTGTTCAGGGTTTCACATGAAATGTTCAATTCTGAATTTTTATTAGACTCATTTTTGTCGATATTCTGGTCTGGAAAATTCTGTTCGTGAGTGTTGTTGGGTTTTCACATAAAATGTTCAATTCTGAATTTCAATTAGACTCATTTTTGTCTTAATCCTGGTCTGGAAAATTCTGTTCGTGAGAGTTGTTGGGAATATCTTCAATCCATTTTTGGACATGAGAATTCCTTCCAGTTGTCACCGATGGCGGAAACATCATACTGTTTCTGGAAACTACTTCGGGGTAGATGCTTATCACTGAATGAAGACAAAATTTCCTGAGATGAAGATAATTTCGCAGCTTTCGCGACTAATTCAGCTTCCCGTAGTTGATGATCTATTTTTAATAAATTTCTCTTATTTTTCATTTCTTCCTCGGCGGCTCGAAGAGCTTGTTTAAATTTTTCAGTCTCTAATGCCAATGTTTTCCTTTCAAGGTGCAAACTAGCAAGACATTTTTTTGTAGAAACTGGCCTAATCGATTTTTTGCTGGAGGCAGTATTCATGTCGAAATGGCTAATTTTCTGAGGGTTGTAGTGAACGTCGTCAGTGGTTTTCACTTTTTGGATTGGGTCGTCGTGCCTTTCTGAAGCTTCTCCAAAACCTTGAGGTCATATGAAGTTTGGGTCGAGATCGTTGTTCACTCCGGCTGTCGGCAGTCGTCTACGGTTGTCGGAGTTTTCGGTCATTTTTTTGTCATCTGACCTGCACTGCTGTTTCTTGTTCAACTCGAAGGACCAATGTAGATTTTAGGGTCGTAAAACCTTTTCATAATTGAAAAGTTGCCATCTGATACACACCGGATAGAGAGATTGAACTGCGGGGGAGGAAAACCACCTCGAGTCACCACAGCCCATGTATCCCAATTGAAAGGATATTATAACCAAAACGAAAGCGACGAAGAAGCAAAAATGGATTCATCGTCGGAGTCAGATGACGCATTCGTGAAGCTTTGACGAGATATAAAAAAATGTACTATAAAATATAGAATAAAACATAAACATCCACATTCAAAAGAGATCTACTCCTACTAGTCCATAATACGTTACCTGAACTACAAATCGGTGTGGTATCATTATACTCCTAGTTTAGTTCATTGTTCCTTGAAACTCTGGAGTGATTGACATGTACTCCTCTAGCTCCAGCACCACTCCATTCTCGGAACAAATATTTGAAATATTCGAAGTTAACTCAAAAAGATATACAGCTGTATAGCTGCAGCTGCAAATATCAATCGAGTAAAAAGTAAAAAACACCAAAAACTGTAATAGTCGCTCACAAAATTTTACGGATTGAGATTTCAAAAAACAAAGCAATTACAAACAAACAAATAGCAATTAGGCATTCCAGATCACATGATGTCTGGGAGGCAAATACCGGTTTTACCATGGAAATCATACTCTTCTGATGAAAACGAAGGAAAATTTCTGGGGGGCAGATGCAGACGTATTGGTTCATTTCGTCATTAGACAAGTATCTAGGGCTGCCGTTTTGGTAGAATTGTACTTTTTGGGTACATTTTGCACGTATTGGGACGCGAGTAAATTTAAATGATTATGGGTACATTTTTAAATATTGAAAATATAAGGTTATTTGGAAAGGAGGACGGAATGAATCAATCGATCCAATACTTCAATTCGTATTCTATGAGCGCCTATATATTGTATGTGACTGTTTTGTGCTCTATCACATTTTCATTTAAGACGTACTTAAATGAAACAATCTTTGAAGCACTATATGACAATTTTCTCTCGGTGCATTTGACGAGATCAGTGCCCCCTCAATTTTGTAGGCACAAGTTTTCTTTGGAAGGTGGCCGTACAAAAATGTTGGTTACTGTCTTACATACTAGCGCCATAGTTGTACATTAACAGAACATTCGGTGCGCCATCTTCTACGAAGGGAGAATATCGAAAGGCGGCAAATTAAACATACTGTGGCTATTATCGGGCTCACCCGGAAGTATTGGATAACAGTTATTGAGCAACGACCAAGTATTTTCTTTTCGAGAATAGCTTGAAAATAGCATATTTTCAATGTAATATCACTCTTTATTAGCAAATAATGTTTTTCATAGTACAGTCAGACACTTATATTGTAGAATAATTATTCATTAAAACTAATGAAATATCAAATTTTCAAGCAAAACTTGGGTAGAAAATATTTGGTCATTGCTCAATAACCATCATTCAATGCTCTCTGGAATGAGAAGTATGAAAGTGTAAATGAATATGAATCAAAAACTCCCAATAGAAGCTGAAATGTGTCAGTTCTGTTTGCGAGTTCTTACTCAAACTGAGCTGAAAATTATAATCAGAATGATACAGTAGTTTGCTTCCGTCCGGCGCATTTGCAGTATTGGGCTATCATATGGTAGTTGTCTATTTGTTTGCTCTGAATCTGAAACTGACAAAATTGACAAAAGACATGTGTCTCTAAAACAACATTTGGATTTTATTTTCCACTGAAAGATCATATTGTATATTATGGCAGTTGACTGTTAAAAAAAACAAAATGCCGCATTTTTGTTGTTGAATTTTGTCAAAGTTGTCACGTCAATTGTCAATTCCGATCACAAATTGACAATTTTGACAGAATTCGGCAGAAAAAATGGGGAATTTCGGTACACCAGTGTCTAATTGTTGCTGAAGTGGTGCTTATCAGTTGGAGTTTCTTTGAATGTGGCGCTGCGATCTTAATTTGAAATAATAGACATTACAACTAATGGACTGGCCTTTATGACAGTTTTCCATATAACACGATTCGGGGTACAGTAGAGAGAGAGAGAACATGCACATTGAAGTGATATTGTGAAGGACAGAATGATAATTCTATACTTGAATTACTCTATCCTTCTTAACTTCTCTTCATCTCTGCTACATAAAGAATTCGGATAGAGGTTATACTTGAAGTATTTTGTCTTGCTCACTCTGCAGTCCTCTCTCTTTTAGTGCCAGTTCATTAGTTATAATGGCCTCTCGTCTAACAGAATACAGTGGTTCAAAGCCGCTTCACAAAATTTGACATTTCACCATGGAAAACGGACAAATTTTGTGCTGCGAATTCAAGCGCTGTAAGCTGTTAGAAGCAGCCAATGTCTATGTTTGAAATCCCAATCGCTTTAATTTTGAGCTTTCATACTAACACATCCACTCCTGATTTAGTATAACTATTCCATAGTCTTTTCTAGAGTACTGATTTCTTTCCAGAACAATCTAGTTCCCTCTCCTCCAATTCGTGCTTCAATTCGGCGACTTTCAAGTCCACTAGACGCACTTTCTTCGAACACATTTTGTCTCTTTCCCCGCGAAGATTGTTCACCAGCGCTCACTTATTCATTTCACAAATCCCACTTCTGACACCATTTGTAAAAAGTTCCGCAAGTTTTGATTCTTCTGATCCATTCATTTACTAATATTTTTTCTACAATTACAAAACTTGGCGCCTAATTCATTATCGCTGTCAGTCCGACGGTCTGTCAAGGTGTATTTTCATTGCCCTTAACAACGTTGGTATATGGGAGGAAGTAAGATGACTAGGAAACCCTGGTGTAGCTAGTGATTCGATATTGTTTAGAATTTCTTGGCGAAAAACAATCGACGATTACAAAAGCTTTTCAATTTTGTATAGGAGGCGTTATATGAGCATTTTCGAAAATCTGTCAAAAGTCGGTTTTGTCAGATTTACGTAACTTTGAGGATTATTATTGTCAATCAAAACTGTCATATATTCAAATATGAGAGCTGGAAACGCCTCAAATCTAGAAGCCCGCTGTCAATGTCATGTCAGTCAAGTAACCTGTTAACCTAGTTCTGAAGTAAATATCGACAAGCACAGTTGTTATTGATTATTATTGAACGCGGGAACCTGTACACCACTCCAGTTGATTTGATACCTTTTTGTAATTGAACACTAGGAAAATAACGTTTCCGTTTTAATTGAAACGGCCTGAAGAACGAACATAACATGGTGGCAGCTTAAGAAACAAAACGCCTTGTGTTTGGAAAAGGGAAAAACGAGTGTGGTGTGAACTTGTGCAGAAAATAACGCGGCTATAATAAAAAACTGTTAACATGTCTGAATTCAAACCGCCAGAACAGATGAATTTCAGAGGAAATATCGCTACTAATTGGAAGCTCTGGAAGCAAAAGTTCGATGTGTATTTGTTGGCTAGCGGAAAAACAAGCAAGGCAGATGATGTAAAAATCGCAATTTTGCTTAGTTCGCTAGGAGATGAGGGATTACTCATTTACAACACGTTTGAATTTGAAGCGAACGAGGACAAGAACAACCTAGATATCATCCTGAAAAAATTCGACGAATATTGTGAGCCTACAAAAAATTTGGTTTATGAACATTTTAAATTTTTCAAACGTGATAGGCTACAAGGTGAAACGGTGGACCAGTTTGTTACAGCGTTGAAGCAACTTTCATCGACTTGCGAGTTTAAGGAGAAAGACACCCTTATTCGAGATAGGTTAGTGTTAGGAATACGTGATTCGAGAATTCAAGAAAAATTGCTAGAACATTCCGATCTGAAATTAGCAGACGCGATAACAATTTGTCGGTCAATGGAAACAAGTTCAGTGACTCAAAAAGAAATATTAAAAGACCAAAACTCTCAATCCCTCTGCAGTGCAAAAATCTGGAGCTTCGACATCAAGGTCAGGTAGCGAACATGGCACATCCTTGGCAAAAGGTATTTTCTGTAACAATTGTGGCTTACAACACGTAGAAGGTAAGTGCCCAGCTCAATTTCGATCTTGCAGTCGGTGTCACAGGAAAGGACATTATCGGAAATTTTGCAAATCCAAATATGTTCACGATATTAACGAGTTTCAAGGACATGATTGTGCGAATCAACCTAACGAATCCGATGATGAACTTAGTGTAGAAAATCAAATCGTCTGGACTATAACGAGTAATGTAAACGAGTACAATGTGAATTCGGTTGAATGGTTCGAGACTGTCTTTATTTCGGGTGTTGGAATCAACCTGAAAGTAGACACCGGGAGTCAAGTGAATATTTTAAATCGCAGTGACTTCGGGAAAATAGGACTTTCACCTAAGGAACTATCGAACACATCAACAACTCTGTCTTCATACTCGGGTCATAAAATAGACATTATAGGCAAGACAAGATTACGTTGTGTTTATAAGAGACTATGTAAAGACTTTGTTTTCTGTGTGCTTAAATTTAGTACTACTTGTTCGATTTTGGGACTTGAAGCTTCTCAAAGCTTGAATATGTTTAATAATGATGAAGTGACTGTCACAGCGATAAATATTTCGGATGAAACTAAGCCAGAAATTTCGGTTGAAAATATCCTCAAAAAACATCAAAGTGTATTCACGGGGATTGGTAAAGCATGTAAATCATATAAAATCACACTCAAAAGTGATGCCATTCCACGAATTTCAGCTGCTAGAAAAGTTCCTTTGGCACTGAAGGAAAAAGTCAAAAATAAATTAGATGAAATGGTTAGGGAAAAAATAATTGCCCCTGTGACAGAACCAACTGATTGGGTCCATCCCATAGTGGTAGTTCCTAAACCCAATAATGACATTCGTTTATGTATGGATCCGCGTTCTCTGAATGCATACATAAAACGTGAAAATTTCAGTATACCAACTCTTGACTGCCTTTTTAGTCAATTATCTGGTGAAAAGTTTTTTACATTATTAGATGCGTCTCAAGCATTTCTACAGATTCCTCTGGATTACGAAAGCTCGAAACTCTGTACAATAGCGACTAGTTGGGGGTTTCGCTACTTAAGATTGCCATACGGGATCTCATCAGCACCTGAAATTTTTCGAAGATTCGTCCAAGAAATTTTAGTAGGAGTTCCTGGAGTCATATCATATTTTGATGACATCTTAGTCTTTGGCAAAACTCTACCAGAACACAATCAGATTCTCGAAATTGTACTTGACAAAATAAAGAAAAGTGGTTTGACACTCAATTTACAAAAATCACAAATTTGTAAAAAATCGGTTCGATTCTTAGGCCATAAAATTGATTCAAATGGAATAGCTTCAGACGAAAATAAAACGAAAGTAATTCGTAGTATGTGTCCACCAAAGAATAGAAAAGAACTTCAAAGGTTTATGGGTATGGTTGTGTACCTCTCTAAATTCATACCCAACCCAAATAGCACACGACGTCCTGAAGACGAACCATTTATGTCCCAGTTACGTCGATACGTCCCGAAACGTATGGGAGACATTCGAAGAACGTACATTTCCGGATGTTTTATGTATGTACTATATAGACGTCCCATGTAGGTACATATTTGGTCCCGTTCCAATAGGAATGTAATAAAAACGTACATGCTTGGAAGTACTATGTACGTACTGTAGTAAGTGTGCCGGGTACGTTCATAATAACTCCTTTTCAGGTACGTACATTTCGGAACGAGTTAGGGACATACCAATGACGTGCTTTTTTGATAATTCCTTGTACGTACTGTTTATAAGTATCATTGACGTACATGTTTGGAAGGACTATGCACGTACTGTTTGGACCTTCCAGGTGCGTAAATATTGGGTCTCTTTCAGAATCGTATCTTTTGAAACTTTTGAGGATCATAGTGATTACGTACATTTTTGGGAATCGTATGTATTTGGACGTCTCCTTGACGTACGCCAAGAAACCTACTTTGTACATTCAGCTAGATCCCCTCAAGTCTAGTGTGGGCCGAAAAAGTACGAACTAGAAACGTCCCACATACGTACATTACCGTCCCTGTCAGGTAGGCCCAACGCGCTATCCCAAGTAGCACATCATATGGTGACTTCAAGTTAGTTACCTATGTTCGAGACAACATTAAAATTTTTTTAGGAAGTTCAGTAACAATGAAAATATATTTGAAAAAACACTGAAGGATCACTGTCTTATATGCGATGGCGATGTGGAATATCACACTTGCTGTGCATAAAGTTCTGGCCGTATTTTCTGGTATTGAAATTCACCACGTCGATATTTCAATTTTTTCAAAATTTTTCAGGAATAATTCATTATGAATATTGCATTACGAATATTGGTATATGTTTGAATATTTTAAAGTCATCACTCTCAAAATCCCGATACCCCATTCAGTTGTGATTCGAAAATGACGAGTTGAATATTTTCATTTTACTTTGAAAACGATATTCAAGCATTATCAGAATTTGCATATCTATATTGCAGTATTATGCCAATATGCCACCTAATGTGATAATTCAATATTTTATTCTACGCTCCCAATGTCGAATGCACATCTATACCACACAACTCTTCTTTAGAAACAAGTCTCTCCGTACCGTAGAGCGTTGTAGTGGTAAACAGTGAAATAATCAAAGTGAAGGTCCGGGTTCAAGTCCCGCAGCAGCCAGAGTTTTTTCCAGGTTAGTATTCGGTAAGTACATGTGCATGAGTGAAATTTTCAAGTTGACTAATTGGCAAAGAAGAAATGAATAATTCCGAATATGAGAACTGAGAAGTGACATCAATTGAATTTATTTTTTTCGTCGATATATCATTAACAAGAAGGTACGTTTTCGGAATGTCCCAAACAGTTCCCCTTTCTGTACATTACAGGTCCTGTGTGGACTAGAAAAGTACGTACCTGGGATTACCGACTATGCGGAAACGGTAAGTTCCAGGGAGGTCTTATGTACGTCTGTCGGAGACTAAAGTACGTCCCAAATACGTACAATACATCCTCACCGTACATATGCAGTACGTCCACTTGACGTACTTGTGCTATCTGGGAACCTTTCTAATGAAACATATCCATTAAGACGCCTTCTGAGTACCAAAAATGAATAGGTTTGGACAGAAAATGAAAATTAAAGTTTCGATAGGCTGAAACAGCTTGTGTCCAGTACACCTGTACTGTCATATTTTGATACAACAAAAATGACCACGTTATCTGTAGATGCAAGCCCTTATGGAATAGGTGCCTTGATATCTCAAGAAGGTCATCCGATAGAATTTGCCTCAGTGTCCCTAACTCCTACTCAGCAAAAGTACATCCATATAGAGAAAGAGCTGTTAGCATTAGTGTTTGGATGTGAAAGGTTTCATTTATACCTTTACGGAAAACGATTTACCCTGGAAACAGACCATAAGCCATTATTAGGTCTCTTGAAGAAACCACTCGATGATCTCTCTCCAAGAATCCAAAGGTTGGCAATAAGACTGCTCAGATACAGCTTCAACCTCATACATGTTCCTGGAAAAAAAATGGTTGTAGCAGATGCTCTTAGTAGAGATCCAAATCCGTATAATATCGATACCACCTACTTGGATGAAGGTAAATTCCATCATTGCTACATCCCCTGACAATGAAAAAAGGTTGATTGAAGCCATTGATAATGATGTTACATTTAAAATCATTAAAAATTACATTTTGACTGGATGGCCAACTCACAAGGCTAATGTACCAATAAATCTCAAATCTTTTTGGACCATAAGACAGGACATTTATTTACACAAAAATGTTTTATTTTACAAAAAAACGACTCTTAGTTCCAGCAGCCTTGAGATTGGAATTTTTAAACCTGATTCACAAAACACATCAAGGTATAGTTTCATGCAAGAAAATAGCACAGGAATGTACAATATGCTAGGAATAATCTAAAAGAACCATTGACACCACATGCTATTCCTGAATTGCCATGGGAGAAAATTGGTATTGATTTTAAAACATTTGGAAATCTAAGTTTTCTCGTAACAGTAGACTATTACAGTAAATTTGTCATAGTTAACAAGCTGAACAATAAAAATAGTGAAAGCGTAATAACAACACTGAAAAATATTTTTTCAAATCATGGGTTACCACTTGAAATATTTTCGGACAATGGACCTCCTTTCAATTCTTTGGAATTCTCAAAGTTTTGCAAAAATTACCACATCAAACATTCCACATCGAGTCCGAACTATCCTCGTTCAAATGGAATGGTTGAGCGAGCAATCCAAACAGTGAAAGCGATCCTTGTAAAATCCGCAGAAGAAGGCGAAGATCCATTTATTGCAGTGCTCAATTATAATGTGACGCCAAAACAAAACCTACCTGCTCCTTGCGATTTGTTAATGGGGAGGAAACTTAGATCGTTACTGCCGATACACAGAAACTTGCTGAAGCCTAAATTCCCGACTTCAGGAATAAGTACCAAGCTGGGAAAGAATCAAGATAAACAAGCTGCCTACTATGACAGGTCGTCAAGAAAGCTTAATGAATTGACCCCAGATCAAAGTATTATGTTGCAAAAGCAACATCGTTTTTGGAAACCAGCAGTTGTCGTGAATAAATCTGGTCCGAACGATTACATTGTTAAAACAGAAGACGATGTCCTTTATCGCCAAAATCGTTCATTTCTACGACCTTATATTCAGCCGACTCCACGCGATGATACACCTCGTATAGAACCTGATGAAGGAAGAGACAATATTGAACCAGATCCTGCACCAGAAGATGAACCCCTTAAGTCCTTAAGAGTCCGAATAACTCTTTAAATGTTGATAATCATATTAATGTAACTAGGAGTGGTCGCGTCATAAAACCTCCAGTTAAACTCAATTTATAATGTTGACGTTCACAAATTATAATTTTTCTTTTTAGAAGGGTCGTGTCATATATTCAAATATGAGAGCTGGTAACGCCTCAAATCTAGAAGCCCGCTGTCAATGTCATGTCAGTCAAGTAACCTGTTAACCTAGTTCTGAAGTAAATATCGACAAGCACAGGTGTTATTGATTATTATTGAACGCGGGAACCTGTAAACCACTCCAGTTGATTTGATACCTTTTTGTAATTGAACACTAGGAAAATAACGTCTCCGTTTTAATTGAAACGGCCTGAAGAACGAACATAACAAAAACTCTGAAATCATTTCTTCGCATTCAACAGTGTTTGAAAGTCTATATAAGTAGAATAAGTTTTGAAGTTATTACAAGTACTTTTTCACGATGTGTAATGTGTAGAAGATTTCGTATTTTGTGTGGTCAGTAAAAATCTGGGGATTCTAATATTCTTCTTTATTCGGTACTTAAGGTAAGTACAAAACAAATCGTCCCGAAATAATAACATGAATGTAGCGTTGTAGCTAATTTCATTTGTTTCAGCTTGAGCGAAAGTCTTATATCGAGGAGGAAACATCTGTAGCTCTTATCAATGAGATATTGAAAACATAGTTTTGTGTAAATAAAGGAAATATCGATGTGATACGTATTTTGAACCGTTGCATAACTGATGTGTATATCCCGAATTCCAAGACAGTCTATCACTTTCAATACACTAGCATGAACTTTGTCGTACATTCTCAGGTGAATGGGCAAAGTAAATTTTCTCGGAATCAAAGTCTAGTCTTGCAAACTGATATAAACACGCTAAAAACTTGTAGAGGTAGCAGGTGACAGTGAAAGTATTGCCAGATTGTTAACGGTAGGTGTTCGATAAGGACTGTAATTATCATATGTGGGCAGGCTGTTATATTCGAAATAAAGAGACAATTCGGAAATTAAATGATGGACGACACCAACCTTTCGTTTCCGGAAAATCTCCCAACCTTCTGGATATTCCAATTCCTGTGAATCTTTGATCGTGGGGTACCCCGGGAACGTTTTCGTCGAAGGAGTATGAAATAGTTTCTTCAGTTGATAAAGCGGTTTTTTCTCTCTGATAGTTTTTCGTGCGGTCGACAGCGGTTCACTCGTGTATCTGGCTCAACGTTTTCATTTTCTCCTACCCACCGACCCCGCGCGTGCGTATAAGGCCGGTGTCACCAATAAATATTCGTGATAATAATAATAATGATAAAAATATCAAAAACATTACCGTGACCCATATATAATAGAAAAGTGAATACCGAACATACTCCCCACTAGTTTTGATAAATATGAATTTAACAAAAAAAAAAACAAATATGAATTTAGAAAAAAAAAAAATAAATAAAAATTGTACAAAATGAAAAGAAAAAAAAGCAGCAAAATCAAAGGAAAGATATTAAGCCTCTGGTAAAGGGCAAAGTTTTACCAGAGGTCGGGTAAATACCCCCGCTTTACACCGTACTTCAGCAACCCTTGCAATACCGTCAGCGCCCGGGAAAAATTTTATTATTCTAGCCAGATTCCATTTTAATGGAGGAACATTATCCTCTTTGATAACCACTAACGCCCCTTCTTTGAGTGGTTTACCTGGAAGCGTCCATTTTCCTCTCTGATGAAGAGAATGGAGATACTCCCGATGCCACCTTTGCCAAAAGTTTGAATGCAACTGTAGAAGAAGCTGAAAGCGGTCAAGTCTGCCAATTTTCAGATGAGATGTATCAGGATCAGGAAGTGCGGTTAGGGGTTCAAGTGTTAGGAAATGACCCGGGGTAAGAGCTTTTAGGTCGTTAGGATCTGAGCTCATTGCGCACAATGGCCGAGAATTTAATATCGATTCTATTTGTACTAAAAGTGTATTCAGCTCTTCATAGCTCAGAATTTGGTTACCAATGACGCGAGCCAAATGGGATTTAACGGATTTTATGCCTGCTTCAGCTAGACCGGCAAAATGAGAACCATAAGGCGGATGAAAGGTAAATTTAATTTTTTCTTCAGCAAAAGCCTCCTTCATAATAGTCAATAAATATTTATTAGCGCCAACAAAATTTGTTCCATTATCAGATACTATTTCTGAACAACGACCACGTCTTGCAATAAAGCGTCGAAGAGCGCATAAAAATACATTTGTTGATAGATCTGAAACTAATTCAATATGAATGGCCTTTGTGGCAAAACAAACAAAAATACAAATGTAAGCTTTTAGAATTTTAGATCCTCGAGAACGATGCAAAGAAATTTTAAAAGGTCCTCCGAGGTCACATCCAACAATACTGAATGGTTTAATTTGAGTTATACGTTTAGTAGGTAGATTACCCATAATAGGTTGACATGAAATTGGATTTAAACGCCAGCACTTCAAACATTTCGAAACGACACTGCGAATAGCTTGTCGAGCAGACAAGATCCAAAAGTTCTGTGGCAATAAAAAATATAGTGTCTGTGGACCAGGATGAAAGTATTTTTTATGAGTATCAATAATAATAAGTTCTGTAAGTTTGCATGATTTAGGTAGTAATATAGGATGTTTCATATCATAGTTAAGCAGAGAATTTTTTAAACGACCTCCAACTCTCAAAATATCCTTTTCGTCTAGAAATATACTCAATTTTCTAAAACTCTTACATAAAACCTCCTTATTTTTTAATTTACAAATTTCGTTAGAGAAATGTTGAAGCTGTACATGTTTGATAAGTAATAACAAAGCAGCATGTAAA
Organism: Zygogramma bicolorata; assembly: GCA_032362365.1. NCBI lineage: Eukaryota > Metazoa > Arthropoda > Insecta > Coleoptera > Chrysomelidae > Zygogramma > Zygogramma bicolorata. Next base: position 520,768 of record JAVJAQ010002524.1, read on the forward strand.
TCCTTATTAGAAAATGTATGGGTTTCCTTAGATGTAGGATTCAAGCAATTATAAATGAAGCGGGTAACGTAAGCAATAATTCCTTTGATTTTATCAAAAGAAGAATAACTTTTGAGAAGTGTATCAAAAAGGTTATCGTCAATAGAAGCTGACAACACAATCTTTCTCACTTCAGTATATGCTTTTGAGTTTGGTTGAAGGTCTTGAATTGAAGTAACAGGCCAATTTTCTTGATCAGAATGTAACCAAGTAGGACCCTTCCACCATTCATGAAATTTTATGAATTCATCCGGGTATAGACCCCTACTAGCACAATCAGAAATATTATTTTTAGACTGAACATAATACCATTGAGCAATCGAAAGTCTCTCTTTTATGACTGATACACGATTACCAACAAAAGGTTTCCATTTATGTGGTGGAGAATTCAACCAATGTAGAACAACAGTACTGTCAGAAAAGGTATAAATATTTTCAATTGATATTTTCTCTCCATAGGTTTTAACAACGAATTCCATGCATTTAGAAAGAAGAAGTGCAGCACACAATTCTATTCGAGGAACTGAAAGTTGTTTTAAGGGAGTTACCTTTGATTTAGCATAAATCAAAAATATTTTCACAGACCCAGACGGCACCCAATATTCCTGGGATATCCCTACTACATCCCATTTTCCAATAGATATTGCAATATTTCTGGAATATTCCATGAATATGTGTTTTATCCAATATCCATGAAAAATATTTCTGGAATATACTTTTACGAATATCCATTAGATATTCTTATTGAATATTACTGGCATATTCAAATGTCATATCTAGCAGAAAGGTAGATATTCGAATATTCTGGGAATATTCAAAATGCATTTGTGTAGCATATTCAACTAATATAAAAAACTAGTTAATTAAAAATGTAACAGCGGAAGTTTTTCTTTTGTTATCATATACGCATTTATCCTTGTTCCTAGTTCAACTGGCGAACTGGCAAATGGTTAGTATTTCATGTACCACATAATTCTATTCTACCTTTCATGCAAAAAGTGAAATGGCACTATGCTTGACTTCATGGGAGAGGCAGAGACATTACTATCAGCAAGAGAATCTTGTAGTACGAATTTCAAGGTTCGTAGACAAAATATTAAACTGTGGTAGAAGTCCATTGTATCTCAAAGTGGAGTGTAGTAGATTTAAGATGCAGAAAAACTCAAAGTCGTCTCCACAATTTAATATCCGAAAGATGTCAGTACGGTGATTCAGTACATGTTTCGAACCTACATAGGTTCATCATCAGCTGAATTTACATTAAATTATGGAGAAGAAAAAATAGCAAAATCACATGGTGAAGTTCAGGACATAAAAAATTATTGTAATGACAATTAGGATTGAATTGATATTAGGGGGAATTTAAGACATCCCTAACACCATAAAAAACATTAAAGATTGGGGGGCTTAGAGCCCTTATTGGGCATATTGGGCATAAGGGCTCTAAGCCCCCCAATCTTTAATGTTTTTTATGGTGTTAGGGATGTCTTAAATTCCCCCTAATATCAATTCAATCCTAATTGTCATTACAATAATTTTTTATGTCCTGAACTTCACCATGTGATTTTGCTATTTTTTCTTCTCCATAATTTAATGTAAATTCAGCTGATGATGAACCTATGTAGGTTCGAAACATGTACTGAATCACCGTACTGACATCTTTCGGATATTAAATTGTGGAGACGACTTTGAGTTTTTCTGCATCTCAAAATATTAAAGTTGAAGCATGATTAGATTTTTCAAGTACGACATTTGATGTGTAATTTCAACCAATTGAGATATTCAATTATCTACGTCGAACGCCGCAGCTTTAAAAATCGAAAGCTGATTGGTCGTTCCGAAGATTCATGTTTTTTTGACAAATGACATTGACATGTGATCTTGTCAACTGTAAGTGTTTTTGATAAAAAATTCGCAGCATTCCATTTTGTGTGTTGCTCCGGGGGTTCTCATTTCAGCTTTACCATTGGTTGAGAAATGACAAGTGTCAAATTTCAAATTCCACCAATAGTGAAATTAGAATTAGGAGCCCTGGAGCATTCGGAGCGGTGTAGTCTAACCAAATCAGCATTTCCACTATCATCAGTTATCAGTTCAGTTTCACAGTGAGAAAATTAATGAAGTTTTTCATATTATCGAAGAGAAGTAATTAAGAGGACTGACTCATTATAAAATAGTTGTATTAATAGTTATTTTTGAGTAAGTGAAATTTTTGTTTGGGTGAAAAGGTGTGTGTGTTCACTGTCGTAGCACTTTCAACCCCCTCACAGTGTTCGAGAATAAATATTGTCCGATCAAAAAGAAGTAAAGGGACTCATTCACGTACAGTCTGTGTTTTGCCCTGTAACACAATGAAGAAATGTTTTTTGAGAAAAGTGAAGAGATTGACTTACCAAACATTGTTGATTTCTCGGGACAATTTTGCTGAAGAGCAGAAAATTTCTGAATCGTCAAAGTATGACCAGAGCGCTGAAGAAACAGTAAATAGTTCTGATACTGTGATAATGCAGTCCTTGACTCTACCAGCAAACCAAAAAATCATTACTGAATCGATGCATGATCATCACTGGGAATACTTGTGTCTCAGAAGATGAGTCCAAAGTTCTTGGTGATATATCTAGAGTTCCTATTTACTTAACTGTTTTTTGAGTTTTTTTCAATAAACATTTTTCTGTTCACCTATATTTTTTCATTCTTGATTTGTGTTTTTTTCTGCTATTCCTGTCAAAAAAAGCATATATGCTATGCAGTACAAAAAATATATTCCTGGCACATATTTTAAGGACAAGAAAACATATCTGTTGCATATGCCATGAACATATCTTGGGATATCAAAACATATTCCTGGAATAAGTTTCATGGTGACTTTGAATATCCATGGAATATGCATATCATATGTTTTGGGGGATATGGGATATTCCTGGCATATTCCAATATTCCACTGGGATGTGCATAGGATATTCATGCAATATGATTGTGCCGTCTGGGGACTCATTTGGTATCAAGACTCTAGCGTAAATGCAAGCTGCATAGGCTTTCAATGATCCATCACAAAACCCACACAAATCTATCTTTTGGAGAGGCATAGTGCATAAATATCGTGGTATTTGGATACTAGAAAGATTTGGAAGTTGTGCTTTGAATTTCTTCCATTTCCTTTCAATTTGTTTGGAAGGACTTTCATCCCAACCCACTTTAAGAATCCATAAACTCTGAATCAACAATTTAGCCGTTAAAGAAACAGGACACAAATATCCAACAGGGTCATAAATACGTGCTAAGTCAGACAGTATAGTTCGCTTTGTACATAGTTCAATGATAGAATTTACAGAATATGAAAAGCAATCATTTAAAGGGGACCATCTCAGCCCTAAAATTTTCACCCCCGAATTGGGATTGTCATCAAATATCAAAGAGTTTTGATTGACATGATCAAGGGGCAAGTGGGAAATCAATTCGGAACGATTCGAAGTCCATTTTCTGAGTTCAAACCCTGCTGTTTGAAGTAAAGATATAAGTTGCATTTGTAATGTACGAGCTTCAGTTAGATCAGAACACGACATGCAAATATCATCGACATAAGTGCAATTCAAAAGAACTTTCGAAGCTAAAGGAAACCTTTCTCGTTCCTGATTTGCTAAAAGAATGAGTGTGCGCATTGCTAGAAACGGTGAACAATTGAGTCCAAATGGAACCCTGTTCAGAGTATATTCTAATAACGGTTCATTAGAATTGAACCTCCAAAAAATTTTTAAATAGTTTCGGTGTTCTGGTGTAACCATAATCTGAGAAAACATGGATTTTATATCAGCAGTCATGACTATGCTTCCTAGTCTGAAATTGAGCAAAAGTGCAGAAATATCCTGCTGAAGCTTTGGGCCAGTGAACAAAGTATCATTCAAAGAAACATTATTTGAATCTTTTGAGGAAGCATCATAAACTACCCGTAATGTTTCATTTTTGAAAACTGGATGATGTGGAAGATAATATGAGTTTTCATCTCTTTGGGAAGTTGAAGTCATATAATCGTTATCTAAGTAATTTTGCATAAAGGCAGAATAAGCTCTATATAAACTAGAATCTGTAGCAAAACGTTTTTCTAAAAGAAGAAAACGACGGAGAGCTGGTAATCTTGAATTATTAAATTTAATTTCTTTGTGTCTGAAAGGCAATGAAACCATATACCTACCATTTTCGGTGCGAGTTGTAGTCTTACGAAATATCTCTTCACATTCATCTTCGTCTTTTGAAAAAGAAGAATTGACTTGGGGAACTTCTTCCAGATTCCAAAAGTTTTGAATAGAATCATCTAAGATACGATCGGTAGTAAAAAAGGAATGGATTTTGGGAGGATATTCATGTTTTACTTCACCCATCAAAACATAACCAAAAGTTGTATTGATGGCTACTGGGAGATTACTGTCTTGTGGATGTATTTTTTCATTCAATAGAATTCGTGAGAAAATATTAGCTCCAAGTAAAATTTCAATCGGGCTTGATTCGTTGAACTTTTCGTCCGCTAAGTTTAGATTGTTTATATGTTTCCATTTCATAACCTCAAAACTAGTAGTTGGGAGGTTATCACAAATTTTATCCAAACCACAATGGCCTCAAAATCGAGAACTGGTAAATCCCTACTGAACGGCTTGATTTCACAGGATACTCCACCAGATCTAGACGATGATTTCATTTCACCTAAACCGTGAATAGTGATTGATAACTTTTTAACAGGTAATCCTAAGCGGCGTACACAGGAATTCGAAATGAAGCACGATTCACTGCCGGAATCCAGAATAGCGCGCGCAATTTGAAATTTGCCAGTACAATCTTTAATTTTCAATTTGAGAGTGGCCAGCAGAACCTCCGAATGAAAGGATTGCTTCTTAGCAGGGTTGGATTCAGGATTGATTGTGAAAGCGCAACTAGTAGAAGAGTCTAAATTTGCATCATTTGTGCCATGATCGTTAGAAAATGTACCCGTGTTTCTACCGTTGTTCGCGGAGCGTGAATTTTCAGATCGATCAATGTGAAGAGTAGAATGGTGATTTTTGGAATTACAATGCAAACAGGACGAACTGGATTTGCAAAAACGCAATGAATGAGAACTACTGAGACAATTATTGCATAACTTGTTTTGCTTAACAAAAGTGAAGCGTTCTTGGGGCGATTTATTTAAATATTGCGGACATTTGTAAATGAGATGTTCAATACTTTTGCAGGAGATACAAGGACGATTACCAGTACGGGTGTTCGAAAAATAGGAAATACTGTTTCTTTGGGAACTACCTACTTGAATATTTTTTGCCGGGCGGGTTGATTGCTTATTACTTGTTGAAGCGATTGTTTCGTAAGCGGTGCATTGTTTATTCAAGAAATCGACTAATTGCTTGAAGCTGGGCATATCATTTGAACCATGGTTCAGTTCAAAGCGTGATGATGTAGTAGGATCTAAACGTTTGAGAAGCATTTGTGTAAGAATAAAGTCCCACTGGGAGACAGGATATTTCAAAATTTTCAGAGCGGCAATGTTTTCCGTGAAGGTATCAATGATTTTCCGTAATGATGAGGAGTTTTCATTGTGAAGGCGTGGACAATTTTCAATTTCATTCCAATGGGCGGTAGCTAATAACCTTGTATTAGAATAGCGGGTTGTCAATGCGTTATATGCAACAATATAATTAGAAGCAGTAAGTGGATAGCAAGTAATCAAATTTTTCGGGGGGCCCTCTAAACAGGTATGGAGATGTGAAAATTTTTCAATGTTCGTCAGCTGATCATTGTTATGTATCAAAGCGTTATAAATATCTATGAAGGAAGTAAACAACTTAATATCACCTGAGAACCTTGAAAGTTTTAACTCTGGCAACTTGACTCTTGGTATTGTGTCTTCGCGTTTTGATTGGTTTATGGCATCATCACGTTCAAAAAGTTCATAGTAAACAGCTTTTATTGAAAAGTATTTGTCATCAAATATTTTACGAATGATTTCTTCTGCACTGGCATCAGTAGTATCCTCCATTGTGCTGATAGTGGTCATAATAGACATATGATGTTTTTCAAAATTCTCAGAAATTTTATCAATAATTTGAAATCGTTGATGAAATTTAGAATGAACTGACTCGTTTGTTTGAGCCTCTATTGATACTTGGTAAAGCTCATCAATTTTATTAATTTCTATAAGACGTAAGGCTTTTGCCTTCTTGATTTTGTCTGAAGACGCCATTGTTCAGAAAATATGAAGTATGCGGATTGTTTTTCTTTTTGAATACGGACCTGACACTCGTGACGTATAGAACAAGAGCTGCTAAGGTAAAGCGGGATTTGCGCAGTTGTGCGAATAAAAAAAAATGCGAGAAAAACTTTAACTTGATTAAAGCGGCAAAAAAATTTGAAATGAAATAGCTCAATAATTAAATTCAGGAAATGTTACCCAAAAGGCGATTTTTCAAATATTGTGGCTAGAAGGACCAAAATTATGTTCGATAAGGACTGTAATTATCATATGTGGGCAGGCTGTTATATTCGAAATAAAGAGACAATTCGGAAATTAAATGATGGACGACACCAACCTTTCGTTTCCGGAAAATCTCCCAACCTTCTGGATATTCCAATTCCTGTGAATCTTTGATCGTGGGGTACCCCGGGAACGTTTTCGTCGAAGGAGTATGAAATAGTTTCTTCAGTTGATAAAGCGGTTTTTTCTCTCTGATAGTTTTTCGTGCGGTCGACAGCGGTTCACTCGTGTATCTGGCTCAACGTTTTCATTTTCTCCTACCCACCGACCCCGCGCGTGCGTATAAGGCCGGTGTCACCAATAAATATTCGTGATAATAATAATAATGATAAAAATATCAAAAACATTACCGTGACCCATATATAATAGAAAAGTGAATACCGAACAGTAGGTTTCCACGTTACATGCACGTTTTCTGAAACGCATTTGATTGGCTGTCAGGGCTGTCAAAATCTCAGTAAGCAAATAATAAACAGTGGTAGAATATTCGGTTGCACATTCCTCTCTACTGAAAATTAAGCTTCATATGGTATATGACTGATTGCCATCTACAATAGCGATCTGAAACTTTTGCGATCTCAGAAATCAAGCAATCGGTTTTCGCCAAGTTTATTCCAAAATTATTCAGGTATAAGTAGATACACCAGGGTTTCCTAGGCATCTTAGGAGGAAGGTTACGAAATCTCATCATACCGATCCCTCCATATTACCGGGGCGTCAATGAGGTTAAGGTGAAATTCCACTATATACTAATTTGCAAGTGAATTTCAATTTCTGGTATCTGATTGGTGGGTAAAAACAGATAGCCAAAAAAATACCTGCCAGAGTAATATAATTACTTGTATGTGAAATGGAAAGTATTTGGGTTTACCAGTCGTTCAAGGATATATTTTCGAGGCCACGAAAATGCTTGAGCTTTTTATTATACTTTGAATGATATCTATGTCTTCTAATGTATAGTGTTCAATTTATAAAGGAATCCAAATGAACTTATGAACAAAATGCCTTTTCAAAGATATCGCTTTGTAATCATGCAACCAATTGTGATATAGTCAATTCATACAAAATGAGTACCATGATTATTCGTGAATGAAATCCTGTAGTGTATTTGAGAATAACATTACTAAAGAAATTGATGTAGTTATTTGAAAGTAACATCGGATTATGCAGCAGTTTTGATTAATGAGAGATGGAAATTACCCAACTTTATTATGACTAGTGCTCAAACGTTCCCATTGAAAAGTGAAGGTTGAACTTCTCATTGCTCAAAACTGCTGCATAAATCATGTGTTAATTGTCAGTTTGTGATATATTTAATTAAGATGCCTGGAAACCCTGGTGTGTTTACTTATACCTGTAGAAGTTTGGGATAAAAGTGGCGAAATCTGGATTGCTTGATTTTTGGTGGATAATTGAGCTTTTGGAGGTTTCCGTACAATATGTACAGATGTCGCCAACAAGCTCTTGTCAGTCTTGTCTGAAGCTAAATTTGCACTAAGTTAAAATAATGTGCACTCGGGTTTTTCCACTTTTATTTGATTGGCTAGCGAGAAGAGATCGCAACCTAAAGGATAATGGGTGGACAATGAGATACCAGTAACAACGTTTCGATATTTAAAAGCAATGAAATCAACAAATAAACACGATAAAACATCAAAATTTCAAGCTGACATGGCAATATGACAATTAACTTGACACTTGTCATCAAATTTGAAAAATGGGAACATAACGCCCTCTACCGAAAAAATAGGGGAAACCTTCGAAAGCGTCGATTGTTTTTTTGGCCACAAAAATCTAAACAAAATCTAATCAGTTGAATCACCAGGACTTCTAGGCATCTTATATTTAATATATGATGACACTGCACAGACATAATCATTTGTTTTGAAAAGTATTAAGGCTCTACTGGAGCCTAATAGCGTTCCCCTAATGTTCAAACAGCCCGTTATAGAGCACTTGTTTCCCGGCATAATGAATAATCAAAAGGTTTTTTATACAACACAACTAAAACGAACAAGAACCCAAGAAAAAACACCAACAACTTATCCCAAAGTTAGTAAAATATTACTCTAAGAAACTCCTTACACTAATGAAAATTGAACAAACGACTTAAAATACTCAAAAAAATGATTCCCGAAACTCCACAAAGATAAGACAGAATACCCAACGCAACGCAGGTATGCTGTGGGCTGTGACAACGCAACAAACCTTTTACTTTTACCACAAAGACACCAAAAGACTGTTGGAAATATTTGAGCCAAGGCATGGTCTCATGCTGTATACGTTTCCATGTATCAGTTGTTTGTGTTGTGTAAGATTATTGATATTGTTTTTTATGAGATTGTCTGTCTTTTATAACGTTAATTCAGTATACTCGTTCAAGTACCGTTTTTCTTCTCTTCGTCTTCACCCCATATTCCCAACAGGTTATGGGCCCAATCTATGTGTAAAAGTTGTGCTAATTATCGTTCAGTAACTGCCAAAGAAATCAATTGCGAAAATGTCAAACTCAGCACTCCCTCCAATTGAGAAAATTTTGATTCCTGGAAGTTTGCAGTCAAAACATATCTGGAGCACGAAGATTTATGGGGATGTGTGACTGAAGAGAACAAAGATACGAAGAAAAATGTACAGGCTCGTACAAAGTTAGTTTTATTAATCGATCCCATAAACTATGTTCACGTTCAAGAAGCTACAACGGCAAAAGAAGTATGGAATAAACTATCGTCAGCTTTTGAAGATAGCGGACTTGAGAGACGTGTTTCTTTATTCGAGGAGTACGTAAACAAAATCGTAATAACTGCGCACAAGCTCAAAGCTGTTAAAATGGAGGTTAGTGATGAATGGATAGGGACAATAATGCTTGCTGGTTTACCCGAAAGGTATGGCCCTATGATGATGGGTCTTGAAAGTTCAGGGACTAAAATTACCTCTGATTCCATTAAAATGAAACTTCTTCAAGATATCACCGATTTTGGGCAAAATACCGGTGAAGAATCTGCTGCCATGTACACCAAACAAGGTACAAGTAGATCCTCCATGACAAGAAAAGGTCCCGCGACACCAGGTCCCAGCAATAACAGGAAAGGGCCGCGTTGTTACTCATGCAATGGCTACGGACATATTTCGAAAAATTGCGATCGAGCCCGAACTAATAGTGATAAACGTCATAATCCAAAGAAAGACAATGAACGTTCCATGTTTACTGCCCTGTCAGTGCAACATTCGCTTCAAGAAAATGAATGGTTTTTGGATTCAGGATGTTCCGTTCATCTGGCGAAAAATGAGTCCTACTTTGTAAACGAACCCAAACCAGAAAATGTCTGCTTCAGCACTGCCAATCAGCAGGGAAATATGAGTTCCCGATGTGTAGGTGATATAAAATTATCAGCTAAGGTCGATGGAAATGTTTGGCCGGTAAAGATCAGCAATGTTCATCATATTCCAGATCTGAGAGTGAATTTATTATCTGTCAGTCAGATTGTCAAAAATGGAAACTCTGTCGTTTTTGATTCAAAAGGTGCACAAATTTTCGATTCAAAAGGTGAAGTTCTAGCGTCTGCAACTTTGAGAAATAACCTGTTGAGTTTGGATTTGGATGTACCACAACAAGCATTTTTCACGTCTATGGATTCAGGAATTTTATGGCACAGTCGTATGGCTCACCTCAGTTATTCGAGTTTAGGCAAATTGAAGTCTTTAGTTCATGGTATAGACTCACAATTGGAAGCGCCTAATAACTATGTATGTGAACCGTGTGCTCTTGGCAAAAGCCACCGTATACCTTTTCCAGAAAGTACTCACAAATCTACCAGAATTTTGGTACTGGTGCACTCCGATATTGCTGAATTAGATGCTCGATCACTCTCAGGGTCCAAGTATATGTTGACGTTCCTGGATGATTTCAGTCACAAGATTTTTGTATATTTCCTGAAGTCCAAAGAAGAAGCTTTTACTTGTTTCGTAGATTTCAAGACTTTTGTTGAAAACCAGACAAGTCAAAAACTCCGAATCCTTCGAACCGACAATGGTGGTGAATTCTGTAGCAAAAAAATGCAATCGTTTCTATCTTCAGCAGGTATTGAGCATCAGACCACCGTCCCGCATACTCCGCAGCAAAATGGGAAAGCGGAAAGGCTCAATTGTACTATTATAGAACGTGTCTTCTGGGCCGAGGCAGCGAATACTACCGTCTACCTGCTCAACCGCTCTCCGACCAAGTGCGTTGATAAAACTCCAGAAGAAATTTGGACCGGAATAAAGCCTACTGTTAAACATGTGCGAGTATTTGGTTGCAAGGCTTACGCTCATCTGACAGCTGTTTCCCGAAAAAAAATGGACAGCAAGTCCAAACCATGTATTTTTGTCGGATATAGTTCGACTACTAAAGCATACCGATTTTTTTATGTTGAAAAAGGAAAAATTTTCGCAGCAAGAGATATCATATTTTCTGAAAACGAGAAAGGTTCCACACTTCTCAAGAAAACTGATGATATTTCGACCAACTTCTTTTTTCCGAACTCGCTACAATATAATGTCGAATCAGAAGATGACTCGGGGAGAATTCCTGAAACTACGACTTCGATTCCTTTGTCAACCTTAGAGAGTGAAAGCCCTGCAGTTTTTTTCTGATTCTCCCGGTGATTCCACAGTTGATGTCAACACTGATGCCATTTCCTCGAACTCTGATTCCGATTATGGTCCACTTCAACCAGTCGTTGTTGAGGCAGGCACAAGACGAGGATCACGTCAGAGAAGAATGCCACTCCATCTACAAGAATTTGAAATGAATTTTGCTTCCAATATGAAGATGGAAGATCCACTCACCGTTGAAGAAGCTGTTTCTCGTCCAGATAAAGATAAATTTTTGTATTTTGTGTGCAGCTTTCGATCTGAACTACCCGTTTAGTCGGCTGCCCACGCGTGTTCACTGATAGAAAGTGTGGTAATATTTATCTGACTCCAAAATATATATCTCGATAAGACGGCTGTACTGGAACCACACCGTTTTACACTTATCGTGAGATTATAGCAAATTGAATAATACAGAATATCGTGGTTTTGTAACTGACAAACTTTATTGACTTGACAATTCTCTAATTCCTCAAAATTGACAGCTCTCTCTTTTACTACGACAACTGAACACAGGGCGTATTAAAAATAATCAAAGCACAACAAGAAAGTACAGAAAAACTATCCTGAACAAAGACTCTTCATCTAGATTCTTCATCCTCCCATCAAATTACGATTAATATGAGTAATTTCTAACTCAACATACAATGAATTTCATCAACATCAGTTATTTATTCCAATTGGTGTAGCGATTTGGTTCACGAAGTTTCCTACCATACCTAGAAAACTTCATACCGCTTTCACATTCTGGTTTCTTCTCCATCGTTTTCTTCATGTTGCTACAAACGAATGACGTGACTTCAGGCAACTCAAGGGGGTAGAGTCGTTGTAATGGACGTGTCTGAATTCCTCCCATCGTTTTAACACGAACAACACGAACCTTTCCGTCTACTCCATCGATGAGTTCCTTTACACGACCTAGGGGCCATTCGTACCTCTTTTTATTGTCTGACCCTAGCAAGACCAGCTGTTCTACCTTGAGTTGAGACTTAGGCGTAATGGGTTTTCGTACTAGTAGAGCTAAGTATTCCTTCCTAAACCTGGCATTGATGGCTTGTCTTAATACTTGCATCTTTTCGTACTGACCTCGAAGTATGGAACCAGTTATCTCAACACCTTCTGGAAAATGGGTTCCTCTCGTCCCTCTTAAGAACATAGCGGGGGTTAGTGGAGTTAGGTCCTGTGGATCTTCTGTTACCGTGGTCAGAGGTCTCTCATTAATGGTTGCTGCAACAGACTGGATAATGGTCCTCAGTTCATCAAATGATAATTTAGCCCGACCAAGCATTCTTCTCAAAAGTCCCTTCATTGATCGAACCATTCTTTCCCAGAAGCCTCCCCACCAAGCTGCTGTCGGAGGATTGAAGGTCCACTGAATCTGTTTGATCTGACTTTCTTTTTCAATTGCCTTCCAGTCTAACTCGTCAAACAGGTTAGCAGCCCCAACGAAGTTAGTTCCATTATCGGAATAAAGGTTAGCGGGTCTCCCAAACATACTGATGAATCGCTCCAAAGCTTGTAAGAACGAGATTGTTTCCAGGGTCGATACAATATCCAAAACTACACACCTGTAAACAGCACAGGTGAATATGATGATCCACACTTTCTTTCCGGATTTCAAGAATAGGGGTCCCGCTAAATCCACTCCAGTGGTTGTAAACACCTCCCCATCTGCTACTCGGTTTTTGGGAAGTGGAGCTGGATTCTGCGCGGCTTTCTTCTTGTCATAACGCTGACACGTGACACAACGATGAATTACGTAAGAAATGGATTTTCGTGTTTGAGTAATCCAGTATCGCTCACGTAACTTTTTCATCAGAAATTGTGTCCCAGCGTGACAATAGTTGATATGACATTGTGTTATCATGGATCGGACAAAATCGTGTTTACCTGGCAGTAAAACAGGGAAAAGGAAGTTAGCCTGATCGTTACGATTCACGATGGCTGTCTTGACTCTGATTATTCCATCTTTGTTTTGAATCAGCTCAAGCTTCTTTTCAAGTGATTTCATATCCAAGTCTTGTTGAATTATGCGGATGACACCAACTTCTGCCAATCGTATTTCTTGCAATGAAAGATATTTTGACTCTGGCAATTTGCGTCGACACTTGAAATTTACAAATCTTTGCCACCAAGCAATTGTTCTCACGTTCTTCATGTAAGAAACTGATTTTGTGGGAAAGATTTTATCTGATGAAAACATGTTTGCCTGAGTTCTTTTCCTTTCTGCATTAATGGAAACTTCATCTTCTTCAATTTGTTCTGATGAAAGCCAATTTTCTCCGTGATAAAGCCACGATGGTCCCTCCCACCATCTGGATTCCAGTAGCTCTCCAGGCGTGCATCCTCTTGATGGAAGATCTGCCGGGTTCATTGAACCTGGAACATGACGCCACTGCTTCGGTTCCGTCAGTTGAAGTATTGCCTTAACTCTGTTTCCCACGAAAGTTCCCCAATCGCCGTTTCGCTTAATCCACGCCAAGGCTGTCGTGGAGTCAGTCCAAAAATAAGACTTGGTGTTCTCAAACTTCAACGCCTCTTTTACAGCAAATGTCAATCTTGCCCCGATCAAACATCCCATAAGCTCCAACCGCGGAATCGTAGGTCGTTTATCCTTTTGAAATGGAGCCACTCGAGCCTTCGCTGCCAGAAGTTGAACTGACACTTCATTATTCAGTTGACATTTCAGGAAGACGGCGCAAGCGTAAGCATCTTTACTTGCATCGTTGAATGTGTGCAGTTCTTGGTACGAACGATTATAGAATCCATGTATTCTCGGGATTCGTATTCTGCTAAGCATGGACACTGACTCCATCCAGCTATTAACCTGACGAATGCTAATTTCATCTAACTCTCTGTCCCAGTCTTGCTTTTTCTTCCAAGCGTTCTGAATGATCAGTTTTGGAACAATAGTAGCTGGACTTGTAACACCAATCGGGTCAAAGATTTGACTTACAAATGATAGTAACGATCGCTTTGTCATTATTGCATTGATGAAAGGATCAGCTGGTGGTATAACTAGTCCAAGGCTATCCTCTCTTTTGTTCCAATTCATACCAAGTACCTTCGTTATTTCTATACCCGATTCTAATTCAGACCAGTCGCGGGTGAAATAACCGACTTCGGTATCATCCCCAAGGGTACATTCCCACTGGCGTAGGTCCATCTGTGCATCCTTCAGTATATGTGTTGAGTCACGTCTGAGATCCTCGGCTTCTTTATGGGAACTGACAGATGTCACTAAATTATCTACATACATTGATAACAGGATTTTCTTGCACAAGACTTGGTCAAACTGTTCATTTGATAGGTGCAGTTTTAACACAGATGCCAACAGGAAAGGACTGGAGTTTACTCCAAATACAACACGACAATGACGATAAGTTTTGGTGCGATTGCCTTTCTCCTTCCACCATAAGAATTTAAGGAATTCCCGATCCTCTTCTTTGACGTCAATCATCTGGAAAGCCTTTCGAATGTCCGCTACCACTCCCACTGGTCCTTTACGGAATCTCATCAATATAGAGGGCAACAGCTCTATACAATTTGGGCCTTTATAGAGACAGTCATTTAGGGAAGGAGATTGAAAAGCTTTACAACTAGCATCGAAAACTGGTCGAACTGGAGTGGTGGTAGAACTATCCTTAAATACTGGGTGATGTGGAAGATAGTGACCGCTTTTATCGTCATCTGGAACCTCTTCAATAAATCCTTCGTCTAGCCAATCACTGAAAATCTTGTCGTATTCTTCGTACCGACTCTTTACATCTAGTTTTGTTGTTGTCGATGCAAGTCTCTTTTCAGCTATCTTAAAATTATTGACCAGATCACACTGTGGTGACTTCCACGGTAAATTTACGGAATACCTCCCATCATTGTTTCGTACTGTCGTCCTGAAAAATGTTTCGAGTGCTACATTTTCTTCTTCTTTTTCAGACAACTTCGTGATGGGATCTGATATCCCCAATACCTCCAAATTCCATAAACGACTTACTTCATGTTTCCCACAAAACATATTGATGGTAGTTGTGCCATATGATTCCTGAGCGATAGGTCCACTGAGAGTCCAGCCGAGTTTGGTGTTCCACGCTGAAAGTCCATTGGCTAAATCAGTCTTTTCTCCTGTTTTCATGAAAGCCTCCACGTCACTCCCAATGCAGATATCAATGTCATTTCTGTCTAACGGAGTGTTGATACAGTCAGTTAAATGAACTCCTTTTTCCTGAAGCGTCTTGAGCCATGGTCCGATAGGAATTCTTGGTGTGCCTCCTCCGATTTTATTCTTTTCCCGGAGTACGACATTTATGCTGAAGTTATTTTTTAGGCCTGTCAGCCTGATTGAATATTGGAAAACACGTTGATAGTTCGTCACTGAACCATCCCCAAGTACTTCCCTTGATACTTCTTGACCAATCGGTTTACTTCTCAGCTGTCGGATTAGATGCTGGGAAACTGAGCTTCGTTGACAACCTTCATCGAAGAGAAGTCTAACTATTCTGATCTCGTTGGAATCTTGGCATGATGCTTTGACCAGAATTGTTTTCATCAGTACTTCGTTCGTACACTGTATACTTGACTGGTTAGCTGTTGTAGATGATGGGATGGAAGTTGAAGCACTTGTTTCGGGTTCGGATATATGAACTTTGTTGTCCTGTCCACCTGAAGGTTCACACCCGTTTGGGTAAGGGCACATCAAGGTATGATGATATCTCGAACAATAAAAACATTGAGCAAAGGCCTTACAAATCTTGACATGATGACCTTTCTTGAAACACTTGAGGCATGCTCTCATGTCGTTAAGCTTCCTTCGTCGCTCCTCCAAAGTCATTTTTCTGGCCTTGCTACATTCTGTTGAAGCATGACGCCCATCGCAAAAAACACATCCAGATGTTGTTTGTCCCGAATAGAGTCCTGCCGCTGTTGCAAATTTTTCCTCTTTCTTCTGACCCTTCTTTTGATATGATTTAACTGTTTTGTTAGATTCTGATTTATTCAGGATACTCATGGTAGCTAGGTCCACGCTCAATCTAGCTTCAAGTTGTTCATTTATGAAATTCCTGAAGTAATCTAGTCGTGTCTTAGGAGGGTTCTCGTTTTTGCCACCCTTTTTCGCTTCTGGTGATAATTGCCACTGCAGCAGAATATCTTTTGGAACTGTCCCCTCCAGAATTAGGTACAGCCATGTTTCAGAATCTACGCCATCCATCTTCAAACTCTTCAGATTTCGGATGTAGGCTTCACTAACAGTCCATTGTTTTTGGAAAGATGTGTCCCGATTCCGTGGATCTTGTAAAAGCAATAAGCGACGGACGTGCTCTTGAATCTGTATATCATCACGCCCGTATCTATTTGTCAACACCTTGATTACCTCGTCGTAGTTTGCAACAGCAAAGTGAACTTCACTGACTTTGGAATAGATTCGTCATCGTGAATGGAGGAGAATTGAGACCAGTAGGGTAACCAATCTAGTATTTGACCGGAAAATTCACGAACTTTAACTTTAGGTAGAGAATAGTTCTTGCCAATTCCAACTGTAGATCCTGCTTCTGATGAGGTGTCTTCTTCACAATTGCGATTAGTAGGAGGTTTGGTTGCTTCCTTTATTATATTCTTCATCATCAGATACTTCTCCATATATCCTTCTTGATCTTCAACCTCTTTCTGGATAAGCTCTTCAGTCTCATCGTTGTTGTACATATCGTCTAAGATCTGTTGGTCATATTCCTGAAGGTTCTGATGTTGAATCGTGAGCATTTCCAACTTCACCTCCAGTTTTTGATTATCAACTGGTTTAGCATGGAGAAGAGTTTCGCATTCACTGCATATACGGGTAACCTGTGCCCTGATGGTCTTCCGCCTTTTCTTGTTCTGGTCCATGATAATAGACTTTTTGTTATGATGACCTCAAATTATCACGTCGGGGTCACCAAATTTTGTATTTTGTGTGCAGCTTTCGATCTGAACTACCCGTTTAGTCGGCTGCCCACGCGTGTTCACTGATAGAAAGTGTGGTAATATTTATCTGACTCCAAAATATATATCTCGATAAGACGGCTGTACTGGAACCACACCGTTTTACACTTATCGTGAGATTATAGCAAATTGAATAATACAGAATATCGTGGTTTTGTAACTGACAAACTTTATTGACTTGACAATTCTCTAATTCCTCAAAATTGACAGCTCTCTCTTTTACTACGACAACTGAACACAGGGCGTATTAAAAATAATCAAAGCACAACAAGAAAGTACAGAAAAACTATCCTGAACAAAGACTCTTCATCTAGATTCTTCATAAATGGCTTGAAGCCATGGATCGTGAATATCAAGCTCAAATTGAAAATGGAACTTGGGAGCTGGTTGATTTACCACCAGAAAGAAAGCCCTTGAAATGCAAGTGGGTGTTCAAAACCAAAGTGGATTCTGCACATAAAGAAACCCACAAAACCCGACTTGTTGTTGAGGGTTGTTCCCAGATAAAGGGTATTGATTATGATGAAACTTACTCCCCAGTAATCCGCTATAGTTCCATCAGATTTCTCTTGACGCTTGCAGCAGAGTATAATCTGGAAATCGATCAAATGGATGCCGTTTCAGCATTTCTACAAGGTGATCTGAACGAAGAAATTTATATGTTTCCTCCAGAAATGTACGATAAAACCAATTAAGTTTGTCGTCTGAAAAAAAGCATTTATGGCCTAAAGCAGGCTAGCAGGGTCTGGAACATGAAACTAGACAAGTGTTTGAAGGATGCACACCTCAAACAGTCTCAATTCGACACCTGCATTTATTTCCGTATCGAGCAGAAGAGTATCCTCATTGTTGCGGTTTACGTCGACGATCTGCTTATTTTTTCCAACAATAAACAGATGAGAGATGATCTGAAATCTACATTGACTTCTAACTTCAAAATGTTGGATATGGGGGAAGCCAAACACATTTTGGGCTTTCAGATCGAACGAGATCGTACTAAGAAGAAAATTTGGATTGATCAATCTCGTTATATCACTCAGATGTTAAAGAGGTATAGAATGCAAGAATGTCACTCTGTTGATACACCAATGATTTCTGGATTGCAATTATCCAAAAATCAGGGTCCCAAAACTCCTGAAGAAAAAGAGGAAATGAAGAATATCCCATACCAAGAAGCAGTTGGTAGCCTCCTTTTTGCATCTCAGGTAACACGACCTGATATCAACTTCGCTGTAAGCTACGTCAGTCGATTCAATGCGAACCCTGGAAAAGTCCATTGGTCTGCAGTGAAGAGAATCTTCAGATACCTGAAGGGAACTGTTGATTATCGACTTGAATTGTCAGGTAACAAGGAGAAGCTCACCGACATAATCGGATACTGTGACTCAGATTGGGCCAGTGATGTCGATGAACGACGTTCAGTTACAGGATACATTTTCACGAAAAATGGCTCAGCTTTATCCTGGTCGACTAAGAAGCAGCCTACTATCGCTCTGAGTTCTACAGAGGCTGAATATATGGCTATGTCCAGTGCCACACAAGAAGCACTTTGTCTGAGAGGTTTATTTTCCGAACTAATGCCAGCTACAGCCAATGAACCTACAATTTTACGAGTCGACAATCAGGGAGCGAAGAACCTTGCTCTGAATGGTGCGTATCAGGCTCGAACCAAGCACATAGATGTGCGGCACCATTTCCTGCGAGAACGAATCCGTACTGGAGAAATCAAACTGAACCACGTCTCAACAAATGAAATGGCTGCTGATTCCTTCACAAAACCACTTTGCGGAGAGAAGCTTCAGCGGTGTATATCCAGACAAGGACTTGTCTCAAATAGGGAGCGTGTTGGAAATATTTGAGCCAAGGCATGGTCTCATGCTGTATACGTTTCCATGTACCAGTTGTTTGTGTTGTGTAAGATTATTGATATTGTTTTTTATGAGATTGTCTGTCAATATAACGTTAATTCATTATACTCGTTCAAGTACCGTTTTTCTTCTCTTCGTCTTCACCCCATATTCCCAACAAAGACCAGTGACAATCGGTAATCAGCCACATAAAACATATATGTTTGTGTGTTCTGTGACAATTTTTTTGCACTTTTTCTGTTTATCTTTGGTTCTATGGGAATATGCCACCTATAGAGATTTTTAATTTACCCAACGTTGGTATGTGGTATATATGAACGTTGAATTTACCCAATTTACTCCAGAATTGCCAACCTCGATTTCCCCGAATCCTGCTTTCCTATTTATGAACGTTGGCCCTTAACTACTGCAAGTACAGTAGCTTTTGACAGATTTCACTGCTCGAGCAGTGACCTTCAGAAGTTGAAATTTTTCAACTTCAAAGCAGCAAAGCGAATGATATTTCGTTAATTTCGTAGCCATTTTTAATATCTATAAGGTCGATTGTGCATAGGCTGTTGGATTTCTTTAAAATTAGTTAAACTTTTGTAGTTTTATTTAAATTTGTTGTTTCAATTAGTTTTTATATTCTACATAGTTTTGAATATTGTTCAGATTTGTTTTATTTAGAGGTTAGGTTAGTATTTAAAGTGTGGATACTGTTTTGTTTGGTGAGGTTTAGCTAGACTAATCACTCCATTTGGTAGCATGTTCATCGCTGCGGAATAACCGTGGATTAAAAAGACGTTTGTGAGGATTTTGCGCGGATTCTGAGCGTATTGACTCCTGAACAAAAATGTTATTCGAAACAAAAAGTCTGCGAGATTAGTACCTTACTTATTAGGATCAAGATGTTATTATTTCTTTTGAACAAAATATTGTTTTGTTATGAATAAAATAAATTTTATACAATTTCATTTGAACGAAAACACTTGAGCTTGGAAGGTAGTACTTCAAGGTACTGTACAAACATCGCTCTATGGATTGAATAGCGATTTAGTCTTGTTATGAAATGGAACTCCACTGAGATAAACAATTCAGTTCTTCCAATTCTACTTTAATTATGTTGATTTTCCATATCATTATTCTCAGGTCCATTATCTGGTGAATCTTTTGAATAACTATCAATATTGAAAATGTGTTGCAATGGTTATTGAAAATAATCGACAACTGTTATAGAAGAATATAAATATACATCATAAAGATTTCTGAAATATCTTCGAGTAACATTCCGAAATCCGATGGTACGACGATACGACAGCTTTCTGATTTAGACCAATCAAAAAGCTATCGGATCGTCGTACCATCGGATTTTGGATCTGTCTGAATCCAGCTTCAGATTCCTGTCAGAAAATATGTGTCTTTTATGTTCCGTGGGTAAATATGCCGGACGAATTTAAAATTTAAATATATTTCAACTCTATCCGACATCGGATAGCAGAACAACATTCAATCAGATGATTTTCACCAAAAATAATGCACCAATCAGAACATCGTTAGTATTGGGCATTGCATTTGACAGAATCATGCGACATCGGAAAAAGTTGAAACTTTCGGATGAACCAACGTTGGTATATATGAACGTTAGGATAAACTCCTCCCGCCAAATGAAAATTTAAATTTGGGCCAATCAGATAGCTGTCGGATCGTCGTTTCATCGGATCTGTCTGAATTCGCTGGGTTGCGTTTAGAAACTACACACGTCGCGTCTGGGCGTTTGAAAATCGTTCGAGAACTCGGGGTGAAACATGACGCCACACCCCAGAATCTTGGTTGTTGCCTTTCAGAAATGTCGTCCGGGCTACAACTTTTCATCCTTCTTGAAAACGGGGCGTTTGGGCGTGTCATGCGCCCTAAGCGTATATTCTTCTGAATTTGAATTAAGGCATAAGTAGGAGGCAAAATATATTTTTCAAAATGATATGTTTAAAATAACGATGAAGGACCAGGAAACATATAACATTGAAATGGAAATTATTAACGCGAATTCATTATCAAAATAAAACATGACGTGTCTGACCTATCGTTCATAGAGTCAGAGTGTACTTTGGGTGTGACGTCATGGAAATCGACGCTCTCGCCTGGGCGTTCGCTCTGGGTATCTAAACGCACCCTGCCAGTGAGAGTGAGAACACTGATAAGTGTTTTCCGTTTTCCCGCCTCTAGTTTAAAATATTCATGGAAAATGTAAAAATGTGGGGTTATGTTTTGTTTTAGTAAGTTTTAAGTGTCATAGTTTTGATTTGCTCTGGAGAATAATAAAACGAATAGTAAATAAAGTAAGTTAAATGTATAAAACATTTCCAGTTACCAATTGGCAATTTTCGTATTGCAGAATTGAAAATCATGGCCACAATAGAAGAAACTATACCGGCTTTCTCAAGTTGGAAGATGTTCAATGACACTATTCCAGTTTTAATGAAAGGTGAATGTTCCGAAGCAAGCGTTAAGAGATTGGCTACAATTATTCAGTTGAAAGAATGTTCCAACATATTCATATGTGCCAAAGATCCGACGTTTACATTCCAACAATACCAGACTATCAGTGAAAAATATAAGGCATTCACTACTTGGTTGTTGGGCCAATTTTTCTATCTGCTGGGCTGTGAAAGATTCTCTAAGCTTCACGATACTATAATAGAGACACAGTTTTGTATCCTAGAACATATGTCCAGCACCCAATTGCAGAATTTTCATGAATTCTCCAATGAGTATAGCAAAGCATTCAATAGTATTGTGAACTACTATACAAAATCAGAAGAAAAGCTGATAATTAATATTTTTGTCCCAAAAAAAATTGATGACTTGTGTTCAAAGTTGGACTTGAACCAAAGTTTTATGGAAATAGCTTCAAAGAAAAAGGCAATTTTTGTTTTGAGTAAATTGATGAAATTCATAAAATATATTCTATTGGAGAACTTTACATTTTATAGCTTTGATGAGTTCACTTGCAAAAATATGAATAATTTGTTGTTTTTATTCAGTGAGAGAGTTGACGAATTACAGCTTGATATTATTGAAATATTTATTGATATTTTGACGATGACCAACCACAAATTTGAAGAATACAACTTTGATCTTAGGAACAAATTTTTCTCTTTTGCATCTTTATTTGAACAATTTGTATACAAAATGTATAATTCAGAGAAAAATGACAAGAGGGACATGAATAAGTTTGAGTTACTTCTCATTAGATATCTCAATTTGGATGATTTGAAAACTCATTTCAGAAATATAGACAGAATAAACAGTTTCATCTTCAATATCAGCCTTCAAGGCAGTAAAGATAGTCCATCAGAAAATGTTCAAAGGAATGTAATCGAAGCTTTAGAAAAAACTACCCTCAATTATTCAGAATTATTGAGCAACATAGATAATGTCATTTTGTTTTCCAAGTCTATGTTGCCACATATTTTCAAACAGCAAATTTATAATGATATACTTTCAATAGAAACTTCTGCTGGAATAAAAGTTTTTAATAAGGATTCTAGCAGGTCTTGGAGCATGATTCACGATTCTATTATCAAAAGAACAAATGAATTGAAATGTGAAGGAACATGTAATATGCAATACTTCTTCAAATATTTTGAAAGTCTTTCGGATGTCTTAATGGAAATTCATATGTCATTTATTAAAGTTACAGGATATCAACGTAATTTATATTTTTTTGATGAAAGAAAGTTGTTACTCAGTTTTATTGAAAAGTACCTAAATCATGGTACCAAATGTGAACAGGCAAACATTGAAAGTGCTCTAAGTTTTTTCCTGTCTTTCATACATATTACAAATTCAAGAAATTTGGACATTATATTCAACTTCTTGGCTTTTCCTCTCTTGAGGAATACCAGTTACAAAAATGATAACCAATTTCCCAATAATTTCATCACTGATGCACCTGTAGGAGATTTAAAAATGATTATCAAATCATTTTATAGCTTTTTAGCCTCGCAAGATATTAACAAAAAAACTTCTCTTAAGCTAGTAAAGAATTTTTTTATCGTTATTTCAAGTAGTATACTGATTTTGAATAGTTCACAAATTAGGAGTATTGAAAGACTCTACTTGAAGATCTGTAAGGGTGTTTTGGAGTCTGAGGATCCTGAAAGTACTATTTTGGTAAGCAAATAAAGACGGATTCAAGCAAGCCAACTTCACTTATGAATAACTCAACTTATCAACATTCAGACCAGTATCTAAGTTGGAAATTCACAAGTTTTATCTGTCACTTAAGGATTTTTAAGTTATTTATAAGTCTAGGTGGCTTGAATCCGCCTTAATTCTTGAATTGAATCATAATATTAGTTTTTGAAAGAATTTATTGAAGATGGTATATGATTTTATAGACAGGTGTCAACTTCTCTCAAGACTTCTTCACAGAACAAATTTCTCCATATATTTTTGGCGATATAACTGCCGGAGTTAATTTTCAATTATTGGGACGGGTACACTCGAAGACCGGTTTCGGGCTATTTGACCTTTCGTCAGTACAAAAAGATCTACAAGTATGCCCGTCCCAATGATTGAAAATTAATTCTAGCAATATATCGCCAAAAGCATATACAAAATAATAATTATCCTGCACTGACACCTGATTTCGATAATCCAACGCCCTTTGTAGTCTGAGTCAGGGGAGTAGTCGTTTTTTGATGAGTGGTAGACCATTTACCTATTGTGTAGGTAATTTGAGACACCTGCTGCCAGACTCTGATAATTAGAAAAGTATATTAGAATCGAAATGTGACGTCAAATTCGAAATCTCGGTCCTATACTTACATTGCCGAGATGTCGAATTTGACGTCATTTTGACGTCACATTTCGATTCTAATATACGTTTCTATTTCTAGAGTCCCCGTGCTGATCCGAATTATTTCTCTGGAAGATTTGAAATGGAATGAACACATTTCATAGTGTTGAAACTTCAAATAGTTTTGTATAAATTCACATTTTCATTAGGTATACTAAAATTCACCTGCTGGTAGGTGTGTGAGTTCTGCCCTGCTGCAAGCCTGGAAAATGACTGTTGGAGGTTACTGACACTTCTTGTGTTGATAGTCATGAATGTCACTTCTCTTAATTAGGGTTGAGTTATCACATATCAAATTGACAATAAGGGGATATATTCAGAGTATTGAAATTGATGGCGGTGCCAGAGAAAGATCATTCAAGGCAATGGAGCCATAATCACATTTCTATGATTCGTACCACTTGAATAATTTTATGCTTTTAAAATGATAAAATTGATATTCCTGAAAAGAAGGTAAAAATGAATGTCCGTGATTGAAATTTTATAGAATGACATGATGTTTTCTTGGTATGTTGCAGAGTTGGACAGAATTGTAAATTAAATTCATTTGAAATGAATTGAATTTATTTTCAGTGAATTCAATTCATTGGCTCAATTCATTTTGGAAGGAGTGAATTGTGAGTTGCTATCTCCTTCTCAGTGAATTGTGACTTCTGAAATGTTTTTCATGAATTCAATTCACAAACAGTTGCTTCTGTTAATATTTTAGCAGGTTAAATAACAGTATATACATTTTTATCAACTTTGCGGAAATAGCCAAGTATTGCATACATATCTATAGTAGAATATATTCCCTGGGATAAAAGTAAAACTTTTTAACAGACCTCAAATCACTCGAACACCGAACTGAACCGAACTTGACGCTCGTAATATAATGCTCTGTTGACAAGTTTTTAATTTTTAAAATTGAATTTCAGTACCTATATGTGTAATGAATAATGACGTAGCTAATTGAACTACTTGAAAAACATACACCTCCAAATATTCCATATATTACTGTCAGATATAAATTTATTTTTTATCGTCAAGTTTACTAGCTCGACGAAAACATCTGAGATGTCCAGAGAACATTTTTCAAACCAAGAGGAAGGAGATGCGAATTCGTTAACACTTTGGATTATGGAAGGTTCTAGGTCTGATTTTCATATGAAAAGATCCCTGCGAGAGAGAAACAGAGATTCGGGAGGTTTCCAAGGTTACAAAAAAGGGGTGGGAGAACTGTACTAGTCGGATCGAACAACTGTGATGGCAATGCCAGCGACCTGAAAAACTGGAAAAAATTGAAAGAGTTAGGAAAAATCAAAATTAGTAAAAAATCAGACAAATGTCAAGAAAATTCAACACTCAGATGTGTATAGATATTCATTTTATTCAAATCCATATAAAATATAATCAAATTTATTTCTCAGTTGATTCGTGATTTATTTAATTTCAGAGAAAGGTGTTATGTATTACATGATACTTCCCTTTGACTATAATAATATATTCTACACATTTTCATTTCTCAAACAACCTTTTATCATTTCCATGGCATTTTATTGTCATGCGGTGTTGTCACATCGAACTTTCACTAGAAATTTGAGGTGAAAGAGTGAAATTATCGTAAAATGTTCTGTAAAATCTTTTAGATAATGACTTATTCAGCTTTGTTGAATTATTTACCAGTTACGTTTTTCAAATGAAACAATATCTATTGCTTTTCACATTCGGATTCCCCTCAGAAGAGAGTGGGAGAGCAATCCTATTCAGCGGCCTCCATTTTCATGGAAACTCAGTTCAAGAGCCCAGTTTGTCATGACAAAGTTTTGAAAATGTGTGTCTATGTCTTTTGTCTAGTAATAATTTGACCACACAATATTTTTTTAATATTTGGTGAATCAGAACTCTTCAATTTTCTTCACAAAGATTCAGAATGTAATATCCTATTTTTGACATGCGGTGTTGCCACTTCTATTAGAAAGTAGTAGCAACTTTGATTTTTCAAATAGAACACAACAATAACCCGACAACTTTGAGTTATGAAATACTATGGTACCGAAATTTGGTTTGGAGTTAGGTGATACTTAGAGGCTTCCCACACTTGGGCCAATCTCCGTTACTTCAATACAGGGTGGGAAAAAATAGAGTTTTTTCGTTTGCATTAAAAAGTGACTGGAAGTTGATTATTCAAAATGGAACACTCTGTATATTGGTCAGAATTGAGGAAGCTGTTAACAGTTTGCTTTCTTTCTATGCATATCATGTTTATACCTAACTAGGCAAGTTTCGGACTTATGACCATTTATTTCTGAAAATTTAAAAAAGCGAAAAAACTTGAAAGTAGAAATATTGATATGAATAATTATGAATTTTATACCCAAATCTTCTTCAGCACTTCTTATAGATGGTTCGGGAAATGCGTTAAAATATGCTAAGACATTAATCTATGTAGTTGTTTTCAGAAGTTACAGGTGGAGGCAAGTTTCTTGGTGCTTTTAAAGTTGATCCAAATGCATTGAAATTTTTCTAAATTCGTATTGATTGAACTTGCTGATAATTTTATCACCCTGTCCTAAAATGAACAAATCCAAAACTTCGTTTGAAAAGTTTTGTTTCATCGTTTTGAAGGTATTTGAAACTTCTGAACAAATAAGGAAACCTAAACTGATTCTGACACTAGAACACTTCAAATTCATACAAAAAATAATTAGGGTCCGATCCCTTATCCTTATTAGCATAATTTCCTGGAACACTCAACAGAAGCGAATACGAAAATGTCGATATTATTAGGAAATTGTCACAACTTCACTGCCAAATACTAGAAATCATGGTCTGCTTACGGAATACCAAATGGGAATACCATCTGGAGGGACATTTTCACAAATGAATGCTCCGAAACTTGACTAGATAGGTGTACGCATGAGATACATAGCAACAAAGCAAATTTTAAGAGCTTCCTGAATTTTCAATAATATACAGGGTGATCGATTTCAAGTAATCAATTTTTAGTCACTATTTAAAGCAAACGAAAAAACTGTATTTTCACCACCCTCTTTTGAAGTAACCGAGATTAAGCTGAAGTGTGGGAAGCCTTCAAGTATCACCTAACTCCAAACCAAATTTCGTTACCATAGTACTACTCTCCCCAAGGTGTCAGGTTATTGTTGTAGATTCCAAAAATAATATTATATACAGGGTGTTCTATTTTAAAAATGAAAGTTGCTACTACTTTCTAATAGAAGTGGCAAAACCGCCTTGTCGAAAATGGTTAAGGAATGTCCGATCATGCCCTCCATAATTATTTCAAAGTGTTCCGTTAGAAAGGTCTAATGTGCCATTCACCGTGAATCACCCTGTATATTAGTTCATGTGTGGATTACCCTTGTATTTTTTATTGTCTTAAAATATACGGTTACATATATAGGCTAGATATTGTTGCTACTATTCAATTTGTGAAGAGGTTATTGAATTCATTTCTTATTATAGTAGTGGGGTACAAGTACTTGAAAACACAATAAATTGGCCAAGAAAAACCTGGAAAAGTCAGGAAATTTATGTCAATGAAAGGGCTGGGTACCCTGCCATGGCTCGCACAAGTTTCGACTTTTGAAGGCGCCAGTTTGTTAACGGAAAAACCCATTTTCAAAGTTTTGAACAATGTGAAGGAAAACAGGTTAATGTTTCGTTTTGATATCAGCAAAATTAATTGTGGATTGATTAGAGTGAGTAACAATTCACAAGCTAGCTTGTGGCTTTAAATAAATGTTTTCTGATGAATTTGCAATTCATGATTTTAATTAATTTTTTTTCGCGTGAATTGTGTCTTGTGAATTTAACTCACGAAAGTGGTGAATTTTTTCAACTCTGGTATGTTGTATGGATGAAGTCTCCTGAAAAACATAACAAAGGTATATTTTTCAATATTTCTAGTGTTGGTTGTCTGGTGGTTTGAAAAATTTGACCCAGAATTTTAGGGTAAAATTTTAATGGTGAAAAGTTCGATGTAGGAATTCTTGCATTATTCTTGGTATAACTATTGAACTGTATACAAACACAACCCCATATTTTCTAAGGATGCTTAGATAGATATTTTTTATGCGAATTATTTTTCTAGAATTTCACTCCTCCACCTCAAAGTTTTTATGCAAGTTCGATGTGACAAACATTGTATTTTGTTTCATGAAAATGCAACTGCAGGAATATCACAAAAAATGTTCATGTGCAGTCCCGAGTACAATTCCCACTCTGAAATATTCTCATTTGAATTTGCAGATTATCGAAACATTACCATACATTTTGACGATATTTGAAGAACCTGACATTTTCATTTCTCATATCTGGTATCCTACGTTCAATAAACAAGATAAAGCCGTTTTGGGAAAGGCTATTGCTGTTTTTCCTAATATTTTGTGCTGTACGAGTTCCGACTTTGTGAAGATTGCCACATGGAACAAATCGACTTCCAGACTAGATTTAACAATGAGATGTAATAAATGCAGGAGGGCAAATGAAACGGAACACCATGAGGACAACATCGTAATAAAATGTTCAAAAATAGCTATTGACCAAAACATTGCCCATTTTATGTTGAACCACATTTTTACTTTCATTAGGGGATCTTCAGATTTAAAAACTGAAATTCTGGATACATTACCATTCTTCTCTAGTCATATATTACAGTTTCATTCAATCAGTCTTTTGAAAACTTGGATGGGGTTGATGGGGGACCATGATAGAGGAGTCAGAAAAAAATTTGCTGAAGTTATTGACAGAACGCTAAAATTCAATCAGGTATGAGAGCTGAAAAATGTAGTAGTTGAAATCTGATCTTTTTTATTTTTTTCAGGAGAATGATACATTGAGTCAAGATATAAAATTGGAGATCTTGAACACACTTTTCACTACTATTCTCGAACTAACCAAAAAGTCTCTGAAATTTTCAGATTATGATTTGCAAGACACTCTCCTGAGCACAATTGAAGAAATAAGCTTTATAAAATCAGAGTACATTGTTATAGAATTGATTAAAATTCTTTTCTATTTCATAATGGTACCAACTTCAAAGTATTCCTTGATTGCAGTAAGTAAATGCTTCAAAATAGCCGAAAGGAATGATACTACTACGTCGACTATTTATTCCCAAAACAAAAAGATGTTTTGTGAAGTGATTGTGAAATTATGCTCTGTGAATCAAGCTTTGGTTAATTATAATTTGTCTACTTCATTGGAAAAAGTTTCCGTTATGTTGGGTAACTATGCTTCTAAGGATTTCGTAACCCAAGAAAGCAATCACCTCTTGCCTTTTTTGGTATCTATAAGTGTCAAAATGCCGGCAGTTACTAAGTTGATTCAAGAAGTTGCAGAAATTATGGAAACAGATATAACAGAGATGCTCTCTAGCCAATACGGGTACATTTTCATCTACGTATTCTTAGACATGTCAAGGGATGACCTCAGAAAATGCATGATATATTTGGAGCAGTCAACAGGTATGAGCGGCCCTTCTTTGCGAAAACGGAACTTCAGGGTTAGCATTGTTATTTCTCCATTATTAGCATCATTACTCTAGTCAGTGGTTGGAATATGTTATTGGGTTAGGGACCCTAGGGAAGGGTGGAGGAGCGCGATTCGCAATCTTGGATCCTCAACGGTTGGTCCCACGACGAAAATGTTCAAATTTAAACAAGAAAAAATTCCATGCAATTTTTGTATCTACACTTTTTTTCGTAAGCCAAACGGGTGGCGAGTTACAACGGACGAAATGTGAATTTTTTCCAAAAAATCGTCAGTTTTCGTTTTTCTCATTTTCATAAATGATTTGTTGCTATTCGTTACCCAATTATTAATTTCTATTCGTTGAATAATAGAATAATTATTTCGTAGCTATTCGTTACACAATTATTACCACTAGGTGGTATTGCACGGAAGTTTGTCTGATAATACTTTATGCATGTATATATATACAACTTTTTCCATCTTTGTAGTCCTGAGGAAGGCGAAAATCAATCGCCGAAACCGAAACAACAACAACAAGAGGTAGAGCTAACAGCGCGTTGTTTTCAATTGTGATGTCCCCAGTAGGTCTAATCAACAGATGTGCTAGCCCGAGTTTGATTGGTTCATTTCTTCTTCTTTGGTTGATTGTGTCTTCGTCGTCATTGTCAATGTCACCGTCGTCTCTGTTGTCTGCCGTGTGAATCTGTGCTTGTTATATAGGAGTGAGCTCTTTACCGGATATCTTTCAAGGTTGCCTTCTCCACTTTTGCACCATACTGTTACGATATGTCCTTGGGTTCGTTGATTAAAACTCCAAACAACACTAAACTACTTTTATTACAACTCTTCGTCATAATACAATACAATCACTTAATTTTCTCCGCTAACTTTCTTCTGCCGTAGCGGTGAGTGGCTCCCGTATTTATACCCGCTCACATTCATGGAGAATACTCCAGACAAATCCCGATGATCAAATATTCCACACTTGACGAGAAATGGCTCGTAAACGATCTTCCTTCGAACCGTCACACTAATTTGCGTTTATAAGCGACAGGGCCGGCGCTAGGAACTTAATAATGTAATTACACAAAGCATCAGCGACTTCGAGGTCTTGTACTTTGGCATTCGAATCTTTAAAGCTACTGAATGCGTGTAGAAACAGATATGTTTTCGGCTGCTTCTTTCACCTTCAAACTCCTCGCCGAAAACACTTTTTCAGCAGTATTTCGTCACCCTGGTTTGCGTAGATAGATGTTATTTCGACGATCCTAACGTTGTCAACAGCACCAAAAGATATACGTCTTTACCGACGACGAAAACAGCGTCAGATGATCAAGAGGCGGAAATCGCTCGACCGTAAAAGTGGCCATTTCGAATTTTTTTGAGCTGGAAATCAGGCGAAGTTTGTATTTTTCATTTCCTTAGGGAATCGTTTTTGAGATACTTGAACCGTCAATGTTTCATCCACCAAGGTTGGAAAACTGAATTCTTCATCAGGTTACCTAACCTATTAAAATATCACAAAATTAAAAATACTCCACCCTTTGCACGGCAAAGCCGTTTTTTTGCTCCCCATTGACTAGAGTAATTGTACAGATCTGGTACTGAAGGTGAAATGATGAAATAGTTTCAATATTTTTCTTTTCAGATAATTCTCAATGAACTACTACTCAGTTTCCATGAGAGGCGTGACAAGGTTATACAGGCACTCAGTCTTCTATCCAATGAAGATACTGAAAATAAAAGTAAATCTATTCCCGATTATCTCCATTCACATTTTCTTGGAGTATTGCTTTATTTTGATGGCAAACTGATATCCAAAAATCCCAAGAAGGATCAATATTTGCTGAGTTTAGCAGATTTATTCAGGTAATCAACAAGTTATATTTATGACTGGATACTTTGGTGCGAAAGTGAATACTCTTCATACAAAACTCAATCACCTACCCATTAACCAAACTAAAAACACTTGAAACTCGTAGACAGTTTTATGATTGTCTGACCAGTATTAGTTATTTCATAAATAGATTCATTACAGTGTTAACAGAATAGAAAATTTCTTCTCTTCTTCTCTTTATTGGAATAGATATCATCAAACATTATTGTTGAATAACTATAATGAAAAAGCCGAAAAAAGCTTCAACTGGAAATTTCACTAATAAACTAAAACTGGTTGCTACGTTGGATTGCAACAAAATCCGCTAGTCAGTACTACCATTAGTCCAAGTCCTCGAGAAAATATTGTAAAACGCCAAACCAGATTTGTTAACTGATGATCACTACCGCTACGTGGAAATACCGACTCTTAGAAATCAAAATTGAAGCGGGCTGAAAGGAAACGTCACTATGTCATTATTCATGCTTCACTTAGCTGTTTGTATTCTTTTTCCAAATGTAATTTAGATTAGTGAACTGTATTTCAGACAAATCAGCAAATCAAATTATATCAATTATAATTCAGATTAGTCAAGTGTAATCTAGAGAACAGTTTTTCATTCAGGAAAATCATCACAGAAAAACATTTCAAGTCCGCGTAAATCATTATAGTGGATTTAGTGAAATTATTGGCTACGTTAATAATTTTAAAATTACCAAAATTGTTATTGTCGAAATTTCTTTTCGCCCCGTATTTTCGAAACAAATCGCCCTATCAAAAATCATCAAAGGACAAAATATCCTTAGAATAGTCCAAGGATTATTCCTTCAATTTTTTGCCGCATGGTTAATAAACACCCTGTATACTGTATAGTGAAACACGTGTGGCAGTTTTGTCAACTGTCTAATGAAAATCATATAATAAAGTGTTCCTGTAAGTTGAATAACTAAATTACAGTTGACGTTGTCCGAAAAATTTGTGATCACTTCATACAGGACTTAAAAAAAATCCGATCTTCTGTCTAGGATGTATGTCAATAATACTTTTTGAAACGAATTTTGTACCTGACCAAACATTTTTTGGTACACTCATCAACATTTGATGTTTATTTGCTTTTATTGTTTCACCTTCAGTAATATTAAACTCCTTCACATCCAATAATTCACATTTGAATATTTTAAATTGCCCTCTGGATACCATAATATCCGAATATGAATATCATTTTCAACAGCTTATAATATTGAGCAGAAAACTGGTAAGGTATTTCACAGACAGGCATGGCACACAAACCATCCCTACCTATTCTATTCCAAATTTTAAAGTAATTTTACCAAAATGTTTTCATTGTTGGTACATTATTTTGGCATACTTGTCGTGTATGCCTCTAGAATGCGTAATAACAGGACATTCAATTTTATCGTGACTTTCAGTGTTTTTTTGATGGATACATTTCATTTCACCAGAAATAAATAACTAGAAATTCTATTCAGATAGGTATGGCACTATAATCCAAATGGTGGATCGTCATTTTCTTTTTTGAGTTCTGCGATTGAAGACGAAAGTCATACTGTATTCTTAAAATTTAATTTCTCTTTTTTTTGCCTGGTATGTGAAAGTTTCTTTTTGATCGCACCTGGATGTGAAGAGGTAAAAAAGTTTATAAATCACTGAAGGTTTTTCATGCAACGTTCGTGTTTAAGAATATAAACGATCAGGGATACGAAATATCGGAAAAATATGTAACTATTTTTTGACTTTCTTTCTAATTAAAAAAAAAGGAAATGAAAAAAAATGAAAAGAGTGATCAAAAACACTATTCTTACACTCTCTGTTGGTGGATACTTGATTATAATACAAAGATTTGACTCGTTTACGAAAAGGAGGAAACAAGAAGTTCAAAACAGCTTGTCCCCTGCCTATAGGCGGCACGACAGGCACTGAATGACAAGTGACTTTTTCTGAGATCAATTCCCCTTGAAGAATTTTTCTATTTTCGTTTTTTTTCTTCTGAGAAGAAAAGCCAAAAAATAGTTTCCCAAACTTCAGTTCCTCCGCAAAATTTCTCAAGTTTCTGAATATTGAAAAACATTCTTATGTTGTTCAATTATATAAGCTGAATGAGGATCACAAAATTAGTGAAAGTAATTCGAGGTTGAAATTCACGTGAGAATAGGCTCCTCGATGCATTCTGAATCCTGTACAAAGCCAAGTGTAGTTGTAGCGTGAGTAGTTCCAGAGGGCATTTGCGGTGTGTGCAAGTGTTTTAATTTGGTGTTTTGGTGATTGACCTTTGTTGAAAGTAATTTTGGAGTACAACGTTCTGATTCGATTTTTTCTTATATTGTTGGTTGCGAACTAAGATGCTCACTGGCAGCCTATGCACAGTGCTGACTGTCGGTTTGAATCAGGCCACATACTGCCTTTATAAGATGGGTAATGTGCATGACGCGCTCCTGGGCTGGGTATATGTACAATGTTGGTTGCCAGGTTGCCTAGATGCCAGCAGGTGCCGTTTGCACATCGGCTGCTCTATATAATATAAGATGCTGAAATATATAGAATCACAACCTGACAACAATGTTTTCATTTTACTGCAATAAGATTTCTAAGAATTAAATTCCTACTATTTTGGAACTAGCGTGTGAATGCCATGGCCTTTAGCGCGCAATGACAGCACTTTCGATTTACCGGGTATCCCTATAGGCATTGTTTATGAAAAAATAGGATAGTTAGTCAATGTCTGTGTAATAATGTCGATATATCCGTTTACTTAACAATGAACGACAAAGAGAGAAATAGGTGCAGGGTTCTGTCTGTATAACTACTTCTCTTCGGGCTTGAAGGCCGTCGTTCTTTGCAATTTCTTCCTGACGTTTCGCTAGCGCGAGTGGCCAGCTTCTTCAGAGGCTTATTCATCTCCGATGACTCTCTCAGTCATCGGATCTATATTATTAACTGTATTGAAACCTGTTGCTAAGAACGGAAGGATTACAATACAAATCAAGTGAGAAAATCAAATCGAATTCAAATTTTTTCGGTCAATAATGAAATTAGGGATTGATTGATTAAAGAAAAATACTGTTGTTACCAAAAATCGAGATATCGAATATGAAATATGAGTCAAAAAAAATTTTGAATAACGAAATAAATGAACTAATATTTTGACAAGAAAATTGAGGTATCGAATATGGAATTCTAGTAAAAAAATGTAAATAGAGAAATTGAATAGAATATTTAAAAAAATGTTGAAACCAAGTTTCAAGTTGAGTGTACTCACGACGTTTCGAATGCTGGTATCCGCAATCGTCTTCGGGTGATGACTGACAGTCAATGGAAGTCCGAACCATTATACCAAACGCCATTGACTTCGCAGACCCGAAATTCTCATGAGAAAAATATCTGTTCCAACTTGCCTTGAACTCATATTTTCATAATTTTTGTTTTTTTATGATATGTTGTGAGTAGAGTTAGAATGATAGTAGTCATGATATATGCATTTCAGGTTTATGGGCTCCAAGCATATCATGCCTCTTCGTTTCAAAATAATTGCAATGCTGCAAACAACAAACTATGGAAACTTCCCGAATCTCGTCTGTAAAGTCTGGAGCTCTTTTATACATACTTGTGAAATTGAGTCGCTTGGCCCTCAGTTAGCCCTCATCTTCGTTTCACTCTTACCTCTAGTCGAGAGTTGTCATAATGAAGTAAACGATATTTACAAGTACCTTATAATCGAAAATGAAACGAAGGTGAAAAACTATATCCCAGACTTATTTTTCGTCAACAATACTGGAGTAGATCACGAGGTATTACTACTTATCAAGAATAATTTGAAATTTTTGGAAAATTGTTCGCTGAAGGAAAAAATAAGGAGGTTCTTGAAATATCTCAATCACGAAGCTATAGAAGTTAGGATTCAGGGACTGAGACAACTGAAGATGTATTTAGAACAGAGCCGGGAAGAGTTAGATCAGATGATTTTGGATTACAATGGAATCGACCCCATTATCATAGAACTAATCGACCTACTTACATTGGGCTGTAGGGAGAAAGATGAAGCATTGAAGCTGGCTTGTGGTGAGGTCATTGGAGAA
This sequence comes from Zygogramma bicolorata, assembly GCA_032362365.1. Classification (NCBI taxonomy): domain Eukaryota; kingdom Metazoa; phylum Arthropoda; class Insecta; order Coleoptera; family Chrysomelidae; genus Zygogramma; species Zygogramma bicolorata. Next base: position 556,082 of record JAVJAQ010002524.1, read on the forward strand.
CTAGGGGCTATTGAACCTAGTCACTTGCCAAGAAGGTACCAAACTCTTTAGAAAAAGTTATATTAGATCTCAAACATAATTCAAGAACTAGTACATATTAACTACATATTTCTGAAAGTGAAAGTTTATTCATTTCTCCTCAATTCTGGATATATCATTTGAGTGTGGTTACTAAAATTAGTAGAATATACATATTGTATTTGTCGTTTTCGTCAACATTTTCAAAGATTGTTTCAATTTCTGGTTTGACCGGTAGTCAACCCAATTCATAAATTTTTCATGGAGCCCTGTATGTTTTTCTAGACCTCTCGATATTCAAAATGGTGGTGTAAAAGCCATTTTTCCCAAATTTATTATGGCAGCACTATTAGGTACGTCATCTATGACATTAGTTTCAAATAACTTGCAGGCATGAGAATCAAAAGAAGAAATTTCTTGACGAAAAGTTCTTCGTAAATTTAAATTTTTGACCAAAAAAAAGAGAATTTATCTTCTCTCAAGTAATCATTTGAAATTATCGACTCGATTCGACTTCAGGTCAAACCGCAAGCCATCTGCAATTGTTTTATTGTTGAAAATATCGGCTCTAATGAACTATACTATTATTCCAAATATCATATTTCTGACTCTACAAACTAATTTAGAAACAGTTATGACACTTCATTGGTGTCTGACTTTGTTCAATAGTTTTATTTACTAACTTTTTAAGGATAAACTCTTGTGAACCTAGTTCAAACGTTCAAAATAATATAATTGTATGGAATTCATCACCAATATATGTTGCCTACAAAACCATTTCATAGAGGAACAATACCGATGATAAATCAAAAATAAGTACCAAATCACTAGTGTCATATTGAAAAATATCGAAGGATATGAGAATTTCTAAATTTTATTTTGACATGGATGTATTGGTGTTTAGTGTTGATGTCCTGATTTCACATGCTTGTATGGTGGTTATATTAGAAGTTAAAATATTTTTAAAGGCGGATTTACTACACATGGTGCATAACTGAAATAACGAAAGATTACATATCCTAGTGGAAAATAATCACTTCATCGCCTAACTAATTTTCAAGTACCAGAAGTGGAAGTTTTCAGCTTTTGAATGTGATTTTCCCTAATTTGAGTTATGCATTATCCACTAATGAGTTATTCATTATGCGTTCACTAAACCCGCCTTACATTTCTGTGTATTGCGCATATTTTGCAAAAGTCGCCAGATAGCTTGATAAATCAATCGTGCAGTTATTTGAATTGAACTTGCCTTTGATTTTATTTCATGACGCTCACAATTTTAATTGCTTTGTTGACTTGTTCGGACTCAACAATATTATATTACTTCTTGTCAAAGCCATGTTTTCTGTTTAGGATTACGTAATCATTCTGATTATGAAATAAGTACAATGAGCCTGTAAAAACCCTGTATAGAAGTTGTTTTACCTTTTGAAACAACTGATTTTGAACTCAAATTATTTTAATGAAAAAAATTGCTAAGACCAAGTATTATTTGAAAATGTATTTGAAACGTTCTGGCAGGTCCTGATTGAAACAACTCGAATAAAACATATTTTTAGATTTTGTTTTTTCCCAAAATTCACTCTCATTAGACCAATAGGACTGCACATACTGTTGTATTCAGGTAGGTTGCCGCACAATGGTCGAAAAATTGCAATGTTCTCAGGTTGCGTGTAGAATTAGTTACATAATCTACATAGGACTTATGCAGTGCTATCCAAAATACATTGTATTCTTAAGGTCAGCGTTCACTTGGGCTTGACAAACTAATCCGGCGACGGCGCTACGCTACACAAGATACTATCATCTGGCAACGCCTGTCTATGTTTGGAAGAAGGGTGAATTTATGACCGGTCGAACTAATGGAAGAAAGTGAGACGGTGTGCTTGAATGTTGTTTGATAATGACAAGGATAGATTTGCTGAATATTTTTTATGACTTATTTATAGGAGTGCAGGTACCTATAGTATATTTCAACCCAAAATGTACAAGGAATAACTTTCTAGGTGCATACAAGTTTCAGTGGATACGTTTATAAGGAGGGTAATAGGTAATAGTTGATAGGATAAAAACCCGATCTAACACATTTTTATTCATGCAATGTTAAAAAGATAGTCGTCCCAACTATATAGAAAATTTCAGTTGATAAGATTATAATAATAATAATAATAATATTGCTTTTATTGATAAAAAAAAACATACAAAAAAAAAGATCATAATATAAGCTCCTATCAAACGGTAGGATTGAATTTCGTTAAGTTCGGGTTGAACCGCATCTGGATCGACGTTTCTGTCGATTTTGGAGCCATTTTCAAGAAGTTGATATGACTTCACTGTAAGATTCCAAGTCATCACTCCTCAGCTGTTGTCACAGGAAAAAGATTTATATATATATATATATATATATATATATATATATATTTTCAAGAAGTTGATATGACTTCACTGTAAGATTCCAAGTCATCACTCCTCAGCTGTTGTCACAGGAAAAAGATTTATATATATATATATATATATATATATATATATATATATATATATATATATATATATATATATATATATATATATATATATACGACTTCGCACGAAGTCTTTTAGCATCGAGTAGGCCTTGTTACTCACTCCCTACGCCATACATCAGGAGCAGCCTGGTTATTCGTAGACCCCTCGCCAATAGTATAAAGATTTGGGAGAAAATTTCGTTATATTTTGATTACATACTATGGTTGCTGAAAAAAACTGCGAAAATTGAAACGTTAAGTTGCGAAAAAAAATGTGTTTTTTATGATAGGTGCGAACCATAAAATAAACTATATCCCCTCACGGACATGAAGGACTACACTGTTATGTAGTGCGAAATTAGGCAATGAAAGCACAACAGTGTTTTTTTGTTTGAAAGTAATTTTTTGTAGCGCATTCATTTTGCTTCTTAGTTTTTTGGATGGTTAACCTACCACAATGAAAAAAAAAATTTACCGAGTCGAAATAGGGCTATAATTCGAACCATATCTTACCCAAATTATTTTTTCGAAAACCGATGAACAGGAAGAGGGAATCGTCAACAAGAACAACATTTTAATGAAAAACTTGTTGATATGCCGCGCATTTAATTTTCATTCAATTTTTGCTAGAACTTTTTCGATAGAAATGCCTACGTCGCAGCGTCAAAAATATTTTAGATTGATGTGAAATTCAGTGAATAATTTAGAATTGTGATTTCCACAAACGAATAAGACCTAAGAGACCGAGGGTCACGCTATACAGTTAGAAAACCATTGAACTTTTTACGATTCAATTTGTTCAGTAGATAAGTACTATCACGGAATGTTCAAATTCTACCAGCTCAAATACCCAGAAAACTAAGAAGAAAAAATACTCATTCGATGCACAAAATTTAATACTCTGAAAATTTTCTCGAAAAAAACGCTTCGGCCCCAAGAAATTGTATTAATTACAATTTTTTGCATTCTATTTTTCGATGTATTTATCAGTTTCATTTTTATTTTATTCTTAATGGCATCAAAATCATTGTGTTTATTTTTTCTTCTATCATGTTTGATATCATATCTAGAAATGTGTTTCTTTCCTAAAAGAACCAATGCCTACATATTATACCCATTATCGCTAAAGTGCAAATTTCACTCGTTGTAAACAACTAGGCCAATGTATAAGCCAGCCATGTGGAAGCAAGCAATAATAACTAGACCTTCCTTCAGCGTGTTTCCGTAATCGAAACTGCTTTCCGAAACCTCATGCCTCATCACCATCTGTCCGTTAGGGCCTGAACTAATAATGTCGGTAAGTTACTGTGGTGCCACCGTCAACAAAGGAAATAAATTCACAAAAAATACTCGATTCCATAAAGTCTTCATTCAAGGAAAAGTTTTCTAATTAAGTTTTGTTTCAAAATCCGTTCATGTTGAACCTTCAAATTAAACTATGTATTCACTCAAGTGAAACAAACAGGAAAATTTTGTTTATATTTTCAAAATCATAGTAAAGTATTAACACTTTTGAAGAAATCCAGAAACGCTTGCATAATTAATTCTAAATCAAAATTTCGACAATTGGCCGAAATATTCAATGAAGTTTGTATTAAAGAATTATACAGAATATTAAAATTTTCGATCCTTACCTTCATACCAGCACACACGAAATGGACCGAAACATAAAAGCCTTCCACTCTCGAGTTGATAGTGGGGGAGGTAATTAATACGTGTGACCTCAATACCGAAACTCGTGGCAAATAATGTCGCAATTTCTACGACTTATTTATGCGATGTTTTGAAAACCATAAAAAGTAATGGGGAGCTAGGCAATTAATGTCGCAATTTTTACGACTTATTTATGCATTGTTTTGAAACCCATAAAATCTAATGGGGCAGCTGTTCAAGCCACTTCCTAAAGCTTGCGAAATTCGCAACTCAAAGGAATCTTTCTTTGTTCGATGGGGGATATAAAAACATTTGCGAATTTCAAATTCATCAGTAGAGTCAACGAGTCAGTCAAGTCTTGAGTACAGTAATGTTGTAGTAATGCAGTAAAATTCTATTATTCAAGTGAGTGATGTAGTATATACTTGAAAGTACAGTAAGGACGGTAACTAAACAACTCAGTGCTGTAATAAATCAGATGCCAGAAGTGCTAAACATTAATTTAAAAACGCTCCAGAGACAACTACTCAATAACATGAGGATATGTAAGTCTAGCTATAAAAACCGAAGCGATAATTTCGTTAGTTAAGTACCGTGTACGAGATTTGTAATGCACGAAATTATGTGAGTTCTATTGACTAGTCGACGTATTTTGTATCACGGAATCATCGATTTGGCCTTATGTACTCCCTGCCTTATTTGTATGAATGTTCGAGATGCCGCTTATCCTAAACAAATTAAAAACTGTTGAAAATTCCGCCAATTGTTATTATTTCCACCAAGAATTCACGAACTAAAAATAATCATGTGCGACTGGGTATTTAACATCTCAAGGACCGCTCGCCTTTTTGCCAACCAACGATACCCGGTCGTCACATTTGGTGTCAGATTGTGTGGGGTGAATTCTTTGGTTAATTCATAGGTAACCCCTATGAATATACGGAAATAATTAACACGTAAACATTTGGCGAGGAAAAAAAAAATATTTGACAAAGGAAAATTCATAATGGAGAACGAACCGGTTCAGGAGGAAAAGAAAGAGATAATTTTCCCAGTTACATTCAACATTGATTCTATTCCAAATTTTGATGGTAAAACAAATATAACTGAGTTCATACAAATCATTGACGAAACTGCCAATATCGCAAACTGGACAGAGACTCAAAAGGTGGCAATAGTCAGATTGAAATTAAGAGGACTTGCAAAACAATTTTTGGAATCTGAACCTAGTTTGAAAACTACTAAATCTTGGGAAGAATTGAAAAAAGAATTGAAAAAACACTTTGGCATTGTACAATATCCAGGACAGTCTCTTAGGCAATTTTTAGAATGTCGCCAACGACAGGGGGAGACGTGCCGGCAATTCCTAGCAAGGCTGAAAATAGTAGCCCTTAAAAATCTCAAGGTTACAGGAGATCCAGCCGTTAACGTCATTCTGAGACAACAATGGGAACAAAGCCTCGTTACCCAGTTTGTCATGGGTTTATTGAACCCGATAAGAAAAACTGTTTTATCATCACAACCCGATACAGTGGAAGAAGCCATTGAAACAGCTGAGCGGGAAGAAATCATCGAAGAGATGACCAAACCCCAAGGGAGAGAATGTCGTGGAGTTTTTGCTAGTACGAGTGGGGAACAACGCGTGGAAAATACATCCATAAAATGTTTTAAATGCGATAAAAATGGTCATATTGCTAGAAATTGTCCTACATATGAAAATGACAGGAATAAAAATTTGTGCTATAAATGTCATAAACCAGGCCACAGAATCCGAGATTGTGCAAAAGGCAAACCATGGGAACTCAGAGCATACAGACCAGAGAGAGACGAGCGAAATTATTTTAATCAACCCAGAAATTTTGAAAACAGGAGACCAGGACAATACAGGGATACATATACGGCCACGAGAGATTTTCGCCAAAGAAATGGACCACCACCGAGGAATTTAAACCACGAAGCGGCTGCATTTCAACCCCGCAATGTAGCTGCTCCCTCTCAGAACGATGCTTAGATACTGGATTGGCAAGGATACTTAGTTGCACTCAGGAAGACGAAAAACCCCGAAATATTGCGCAGATATGGATTCAAGGCGAATTATATACTGCTATGATTGATTCTGGGGCACAAGTATCCTTAATAAAGCCAGACGTCGTCAAGGGGTTTAGAATAGATAGGACAACCGCATTTAATATAATTGATATACAGGGTAGAAAAATACCAGATAAGGGAATCGTGAAGATGCCTATCACGTTAAGTCGAGAAAAAGTGATTGAACACGATTTCATTATAATTGAATCAGGAAATTTCGATGCAGATTTATTACTAGGATTGGATTTTCTGCAGAAATTCGAAGTGAAAATTGATTGGGGAAATGGATGTATGTATTTGTTAGAGGAAAAAGTTGAGTTGATGGTAGAAAAAAGATTAATAAGGAACACAGGAAAATTTTATGATGACAGGATGCGAGAAATGGATAACGAATTGAAGGAAATGAAAATTGAAATGATGAAAATTGAAATGATGAAAATGCAAAGATTAGTTAGTGAAAAATTCAAGAGCGACGCGAGTTCGAGGTCACCGTCAATGACTGAGGATTCCGCGACGTCGGGGTGTGACGACCCCTCAGAAATCGAGAACAACAGACTTCGTATGAATCTTTCACCTATACTACAAACAAGGAACTTGGCCAGTTCCAGCAGTTCATCAGAAGTTTCTAGAAAAAAATCAACCACCGGTGGAAATAAAATTAATACGAAAAAGGAAACTGGAAATGAAGTGAATAAGAAAAAAGAAACAAGAGATAAAGTGAATAAGGAAACAAGAAAAAGAGAGTACAGAGAAATAGAAAATGAAGAGGAAATTGAGGAAATTGAGACAAAAGATGAAGAGAAAAATAAGAGAATACAAGGAAATCCAAGAGAGTCAGAAATGAAAGGAAGCGATACTTTAGTCGATCTCAAGAACGACAACGACGGACAGACAGAAACTGCTTCAAGAAGCTATTCTGAAACCGAAAAAGTCGTTACTGATGGGGTAGGAATTTATTTGTCCAAGGATTTAATTATTCCTGCTCGGAGTGTGGCTATTTGTTTCGCCAAATTGCAGAAAGGTCCTGCACTGACTTCGGAAAATGTAATAATAGAAGGAGATGAATCTCAACAAGGAATTATGGTTGCGAGATCTGTTTGTAGATTACAGGATGACATCCCCATTCAAGTTATGAATATTTTAGAGACTGAACTAGAAATTCAGCGAAATTATGTTATTGCAAGAGACATGATCCTACCTCACCATCCAACTATACGAGAAAATAGGGTCAAATAAGACTTGGACGAAAATTGCGCCACTGAAATGACGCAGGGAATACAAATCGCCCACGAAAATGCTCGCAACATGCTAGAGAAAACTGCGGAAAAACAAAGAATGAAATTCAATATTGAAGCCAAAACTAAAGAATTTAAAATTGGAGACAGGGTGTACCTGAACGACCCAGCAAAGAAAGGTAACAAAATAGCAAGCAAATTTTATCCCAAATGGACCGGACCATATCGAATCATGAAACAAATAAGCCCGGTGAATTATATTATAAAAATTATAGGAGGAACACAAGAACAAACAGTTCATTCTAATCGACTTAAACTCTATAAAGGCAACTGCGAAGATGAGATAGACAGCGCCTCTGAAAACACCGACAGTGAAGAAGAAATTCTGGATGATCTAGTATATGCGATTGACGAATATCAAATTTCGCCCGAACCTGCAGATATCGAAGAAAGCCAACATGCTTGTAGAGAGCGCTCGGAGAACGAATCCAACAGCGATGCCGATACTAATATTTCCGAGGAAAATAGCGAACAAAATAACAACGCTGACCCTGAAAACGTAGACTCTGATTCAGAATCTGTCACCGAGATTGAACCGATAGTACCCACCTACAATCATCATCATACAAGATCGAAAGGACCAGCACCGGAACATGATTGGGTCCTGAAAAAACGATTTTAATAAAAACGTGTGTAGTAAAAGAGGAATGCCTTCCACAAGCCGACAACACCGTTTTACCGAGATGCATATTGTGAGATACAGCACCACTAGTGTCAAAAGGAGGCACCGAGTATTGATTTTTAGACAAGGATTGCCCGATCGTCTCTGTCTTAGACTTGAGAGTGGCGCGCGCGCCGATATGATTTAAAAATGAAACCAAGAAATGATGGGACAAATAAACAAATTCAACCGACAACGGTAACGGATAATAAAATATATCATTCTCCTGAAAAGCCGCTAGCAGAGCTTGGAAATGCATCAATAGTACCCAAAGATGAATCTGTAATTGCATTTTCGGAATTGCGTGAAGAATTACATAACACAGGAAATCCATTTAGAAGCACATGACAGTTCGAAAAGTAATGTTTATACTACGAAGAACGCTTGATTGATATTTGTTTATTTGAAATACATAAGGCCTTACTCCTACGCCAGCGTATAGTTAGCGTAAATATTAATTCAGCTAAATCTGCAGAATGGACATCAGAGGAAGCGCTCGGTCGGACTTAGTGTAACAAAATAATATTTATAATAAAAAACACTTAAAAAGCATAGACAAAAGTTCCAGCGTATAAATAAATAATTCTCAAGTGAAGTGTCAGACTCAGTCAAAATCATTTTTGCCTGGAAGGAAAATCCATATATAGAACTTCGATACGTACGGGGACAGTTAGTAGTAGTTCACGACGTGAGTGGTATATACACAAATTCTAGTATGGATCAATTGATTGATTGATTGAGGAAAAATGGGCATTGCTCATAGTGATAGTGACCCAACTAGTGCGGGAGAGACCTTATTTACGTGAAACTGGAGTATATGCAGCTTATCAGTTGGGTTACAACATATTATATAGCATGATTTTCATGCCGAATTATTTCGCGTGTCCGTATACCTGGGGAAGCACAGTTGTACCTGTCTATGGTGTGAGCTAGCGGGCAGACCACCCTGCCCATGCGAAAGATGCGCACCGCTACCAGAAACACCTGGCCCAGAGGCAGCCGGAGAAGAAATTGGAAATCCCCAACGACTCTCACCGATCCAAAACGGAAACGAGGGGTGCCGATGTCTGTTATGCAACCCTCCTTCTCCCCCTCGTTTCTTTGAAGGGAGATTTTCGAACGAGCCCAACCGAGTGGATGCAGCAGCCAATGCCTTTCCTGCCCCTTTTGATGCACTGCTGGCCAACCCCATTGCCAGACCCCCTGACGCTCTCGCCGCAGCCCCAAGGGAAGTCGACGACAGAGTTCTCCTCCAGTGGGAACCCCGGAGTCCGACGCCTCCGGAGCGGAACGCAGTGTGGGCGGTAGCCCACGACATGCCACCCACTCCTAGCTCTGGTTTCGGTGAAGAAGACGCGATGCCATTCGACGAAGTCGAATAAACTTAGAGAAAGAGTGAGTAAGAATTCGAGAAACAATGATAGGACATTCCTGATATTTCTTTGTATATTATCTACTTTAAGATTTTTGCATATAGCCATTTTTATGTTTTTCTATATAACCATTTTTATTACTTTGAGTTTTTTTGCATATAGTCATTTTTAATATTTTTCTATATATTACTTTAAGGGTTTTGGCATATAGCCATTTTTACTATTTCTTCTGTATAACCATTTTACTACCTTAAGATTTTTGGATGTATTCATTAGTAATAAGCATTTTTCGGGCTATGAAATGGATCATATAACAATTTTCTGAACTGACTTGGCTGTTCTATGGATGAAGGCCAGTAGAATATTTTTATTTGCTTATTATCTGTCTTATATATGTATAGATATAATATGTGTATATATTCCTGGGACATTGGAATCCAAGGATAGGTAATTTTTGAATTCTTTTGAAACAAGGAGTCTCTGGGAGCATTTCTATTTAACGATAAAACGATAAAAATTCTGTTTACTGTTTAACAAGTCATGAGAGTTGAAAATATTATCTTTTGAATCAAAAATGGTTTTCAAGATTAGGCAAACCATTTTTTTTGGGGTATTGGAGGTAATGTGGTGCCACCGTCAACAAAGGAAATAAATTCACAAAAAATACTCGATTCCATAAAGTCTTCATTCAAGGAAAAGTTTTCTAATTAAGTTTTGTTTCAAAATCCGTTCATGTTGAACCTTCAAATTAAACTATGTATTCACTCAAGTGAAACAAACAGGAAAATTTTGTTTATATTTTCAAAATCATAGTAAAGTATTAACACTTTTGAAGAAATCCAGAAACGCTTGCATAATTAATTCTAAATCAAAATTTCGACAATTGGCCGAAATATTCAATGAAGTTTGTATTAAAGAATTATACAGAATATTAAAATTTTCGATCCTTACCTTCATACCAGCACACACGAAATGGACCGAAACATAAAAGCCTTCCACTCTCGAGTTGATAGTGGGGGAGGTAATTAATACGTGTGACCTCAATACCGAAACTCGTGGCAAATAATGTCGCAATTTCTACGACTTATTTATGCGATGTTTTGAAAACCATAAAAAGTAATGGGGAGCTAGGCAATTAATGTCGCAATTTTTACGACTTATTTATGCATTGTTTTGAAACCCATAAAATCTAATGGGGCAGCTGTTCAAGCCACTTCCTAAAGCTTGCGAAATTCGCAACTCAAAGGAATCTTTCTTTGTTCGATGGGGGATATAAAAACATTTGCGAATTTCAAATTCATCAGTAGAGTCAACGAGTCAGTCAAGTCTTGAGTACAGTAATGTTGTAGTAATGCAGTAAAATTCTATTATTCAAGTGAGTGATGTAGTATATACTTGAAAGTACAGTAAGGACGGTAACTAAACAACTCAGTGCTGTAATAAATCAGATGCCAGAAGTGCTAAACATTAATTTAAAAACGCTCCAGAGACAACTACTCAATAACATGAGGATATGTAAGTCTAGCTATAAAAACCGAAGCGATAATTTCGTTAGTTAAGTACCGTGTACGAGATTTGTAATGCACGAAATTATGTGAGTTCTATTGACTAGTCGACGTATTTTGTATTTTCTAATCATCGATTTTGGGCCTTATGTACTCCCTGCCTTATTTGTTGAATGTTCGAGATGCCGCTTATCCTAAACAAATTAAAAACTGTTGAAAATTCCGCCAATTGTTATTATTTCCACCAGGAATTCACGAACTAAAAATAATCATGTGCGACTGGGTATTTAACATCTCAAGGACCGCTCGCCTTTTTGCCAACCAACGATACCCGGTCGTCACATTACGACGTATTTCATGAAAATGGTTCAAATAGTGGGAAATGCCGCCAAATTCCTGATTCTTATTGCATTTTGCAAGGAAACATACTAACAGTTTGATTTTTTTCAGAATATACGTAACTTTTACAGGGCTCTCGGTTGAAATAATAGAAATGCCTTGTTTCCGAATTAATTTCGAAAATACAATATTTTTTTTTGGAAATTTTGAAAAAAGATGAAATTTTTTATATTCATTCCAAAATTCAACATTTTTTCAATGAGTGTGCCAAATTTGAACTCAAGATGTCTTTTGGTTTCCAAATGCAATTGGAAATGAACATGGAAGACACTGATCGCCGACCTTAAGTCCTGCCGGATGCTATTGATGAGATCTAGGCGGGTTAAAACAGCTGCCTGATAATGGAATTATGGGTGACTTTTTTGTGAATGCACCACTCAACATTGAATATTCAGTTGAATTGAAATTAATTTCTAGGAATTGAATATATATTTCTTCTTTCGATATGTCAAGTGTGAGTCTGTCTTTTTTCAAATAATATTTTATTTGAATTCCCATATTATATTTCCATTTTTCAACTTCCTGTGTATGAAATTGATTTAATAAATATTTTTGACTAAAAAAAAATTGAAGTTGAAAAAAGTACAAGAAGGATTAGGTTCAATATCAGTATTTTCATAAATTAACATCTTCGTAATTGGGGGATTTGTTAAATAATGGGCTTGAACCTGTGTCCCTGCACTTCCTCTTTTCCTATCAGAAATGTATAGATAGGGTCAAAATATTAGCAGTACTTCATATAACTTTTGTTCCTAAAATCCTTCATCACCAAGTTACGGGCCCTAAAAGTTACGAAATGAAAAATAATGTTCTTCTTTGATAACTTTTCAAATGAATATTCAAAGTTAACCAAATTTTGCTGATTGACTGAACGAATGAGTAGCTTTGATGAGCTTTCATGCAGGGGTCAGTTGTTTTTCTACAAAGTTAGGAACCAACTACCCCTTATGGTCCACACCCCAAAACATTGAAATTACAGATATTTTCCAATATTTTTCAACAACATCAGGTTACTTAGAAATTTTTCTAAAAAAAATACACGTGCGGTAAATCGATCGGAACAAATGGTCTTTTGTTCGACTGAGATGTCTACCATTATTCGAAATAGATTAATTTTGATTGAAAATTGATATGAGAGGTATAATGTTCATAACGAAATTTTATAATGCAAACACGTTAATTCAACAAAGCTCATGGTATAAATATCAATCGCAAGCCTGAAGAGCAAACAGAAATGAATAATCCGCTACAAAAACTGCTTCTCTCTCAATACATTTTCGTAGTCTGAGAAGACGTCCGCTTTGTACTTGAAATAGCATTCAAGAGTCGTTATATATGGCTTCACTATGTAATGTTATCCTTTTCAACAAGGCATATCTTGTGTGAATAGGTGTAGCGTAAACAAGGTTTTTAGATATCCCCACAAAAAGAAGTTCAATGGACTTGGATCCGGAGATCGCCCACCTCTACCGATCCATCCAATGTGGTTGCAATGGAACATATTCCAAAAGTCCATTCAAATCGTTCTGAAGGAACTTCAAATGAAGTTCGACATTCAATCGGTCATGTAGAACGAATGGTCCTATAAGATGGTTTCCTATGATAACAGTCCAAACATTCACGTTGAATTTCCGTTGGTGTTTGGTTTGCAATATCCCATGGGGATTTTCTTTGGCTCATATGTGGAAATCATGAGAGTTCATAACTCAATATCGACTCAAGTCTGCTTCATCAATTCACATCCTCTCTTTGCTTATCCATGAACCAATTGGCATATTCCAATCGTGCTTCAGTTGTCATAGCATGTACCTTCTGGATGTGATATAGGTGGAGTAGTTGTTCCTTGATTATTTCTATGAATAGTGGACTTGGATGTATGGAACTGTTCTGATAGATTTCTGATGCTCATTGAAGGATCATCAGCAACAGCTTCCAACATATTTTTGTCCGTTTGCTTGAATGTGGTTGAAAATGTTCCTTGTTGAATGGTAATGGTTCGAAATTCCATATTTTGACCAAAAATCCTTTTCAAACATTTTTGTTTGGATTTGATTACTATATTCGAGTTGATTTCATAAGTTTTTTCCCACCTTTTTATTCTTAGCTATAGGTTTTAATAGAGGTAATAATATAGACTATGGAAGTCCAAACCAGTACCACTCATATTTTCCTTCAATACAATGGTACACACAGCCCTATGAGCGCCCTCACCAGTTGATGACCAGAAATATGAACTTTTGTCACTGGATTTATGTAAAGCATTTGTTTCTGTGAATCATTCAATTCGTTGAAGAATTTTACATAACATTGGAATATTATAATGGAATACATATCTACAAGAATTTACCTAAGAACTTGAAAAATTCAAAAAATGTGTTGAAATTCAAACGTGAGGAAGCAATATTTCATGAATGATTTGCAGTTATAGATTTAGTATTTTTTTTTCTATACCTTTTTTGTGTTTCCTTATACATACATCCCTTTATAAGACTGAATAAACAAACAAGTGGAAATTATTAAAGTGAATATCACATTGATTATTTCTATAGATTTCATCTGCTACTATATGGGTGGTGATTATTATATTATTTAAAAGATCGGATATCTAGGAATTAGATGGTTATTACTCTCAATTCATTTCAATTCCATCTTTAGCGTATGACCACACTCTGAATATTTTTCTGGCGACCACTTTGACGGTATCATCAAGATTGCTTCTGCTTCTAATCAAATAGGAGACTAATTCGCTGGTTATTTCCAGATATGTTCATGACGAGAAGTCATTTTCATTTTTCATGAACGAGGATTCATTCATTGTGAGCTCACTCAATGAATTGATCAAAGCTTTCCAAACAGAACAGAACACTCAGGTAAAAAGAGTTCTTGTTAGTCGGAATGGCTTCTCATATAATTTTTTTATTAGAATATGGACAGATATGCTCTAGCCATTCAGGATATTTTAAAGAGGTTCGAAATATCTCCTGATCACAATAGCAACAAATTCATGCTTTGGGATGAATTTCCCGATACTCAAAAAGAGGTGATGTTGCCGTTACTTTCTTCAAGGTACATGATCAACAATTGTATTTTGCCCGGTAACTTACCTACTCCTATATACGGCAGTAGCTCGGGAGCATCAATCCAGTCTTGGCTGTTCAAGTAAGGTTGAAGACAAACATAAAAAAATCATCAATTATTTATTATTAAGTTTTCTTACAGTTGGACTTGTAGCTTGATATCTTCACTACCGCAAGACAGAATACAATTTCTAAAAGCTATTTTACCGAGCATGAAGCAAGACAAACGAATTTTGATGCATTTTTTGCCGCACATTCTCCTTCACGCTTTGCTGGAGGGTAATGACAGGATTGCAGAAAAATGTTTTATTGAGATTCAAACTATCACGAGTTCATTCACAAAGAATAAAACTCTGGACAAAAAAGTACTCAATGTAAGTATAATATCTTTTGAAGTTCTGAAATATGTGATGTGTTGCACAAATTGCAAACTATTGTCTGGAACAACTTTATACCCAATATTGATGAACTAACTCCGTTTATTGTGCATTATGAAATGAGTCGTTTTTTGCTGAAAAATATGCCAGGAATCATTTGGTGAATATCAGTAGGTAAAAAAAGTGAGTTTAGTAGAGTGAATTCGTTTTCTGAAATTTTGATTTTGGATTTTTCCCCCCAAGTCAGTAGAAATAATATACTGTATTTCTTTAAAAAAAACAAATATTTGGCAAACAAACAGAAGTGAGCAAGGAAAAGTGACTTACATATGATTCAGTGCCAGTCGCGCCATATAGGCAGGGGATTAGCTGTTTTATATTCTCTCTCCCTTTTTGTGAATGATTTGAACGTGTTTGAATGATCTGCACATATCGTCAGAGAGTGTTTGCTAAATATTTGGAAGTTATAGAAGTTTTGTTTTCTGTTTCCATCGACTTGGAAGAAAAAAAAGGGAAAACTACTTCCTCAAAACTTCTTTCCGCTTTCCACAAAAATGATCATATTTCTTAATATTCTGAAATATTAAGAGGTGGTATTATTTTGGCCAAAATGACCTCAAAAGGAATGTAAATGTTTTGTGACTCTGATTTTTTTTTCATTTTCATTACTGTGATGTTGTTTACATTCTAAATCAAGTTGAAATTCCTCGCATATAGAAAGAACAGAACCCATGTGTTTGTCTAATTTGTGGTATTAGAAAAGTCGGTAGTATATTAGTGATAAACTAAAACCGTTAAAATGGTTTACTGTGTACTACAGACGACGCAATCATATGGCCTGCAGCTTCATAATATATTTAAATCAAAAACTCTACTACATGAAAAACTTCACGTCACTTATAGAACTGACATCCACAATTTAAACGTTTTTAAAAAGACCATCCTTACTAAACCGTCAAGTAAAGAAATATACAAACGGTCCTTCTACAATAGGGCGGTCCGCATGAATAATTTGCATAAACTACATGGATCATACTTACAACTATCGCCGTTGGTATTCAAATTGAAAAACTACCCGATAAGTATTCAGTGAAGTTCTAAACAAATCGAAATCTCAAAAATTGCTCTGCTCTCTTCTCTTTTTTTTTATTTATTCGTCCTAACTCATTTAGTTTTTT
The DNA here is from genome assembly GCA_032362365.1 of Zygogramma bicolorata. NCBI lineage: Eukaryota > Metazoa > Arthropoda > Insecta > Coleoptera > Chrysomelidae > Zygogramma > Zygogramma bicolorata. Next base: position 572,210 of record JAVJAQ010002524.1, read on the forward strand.
AATGTATTTGCTATCTGTAAAAAATGTAAATACCTTTTTTGGCATTGATGGAAGAATAAAAACGGGTTTCAACCGTTACGTTCAGCCATTTATTCATCAGAATATTATTCGATAGCACTACCACTAATGTATATTCTTTTTTTTTTATGGGTAATGAATTATTAGTATTGTTATATGAGTTCAATAATTTACTGCTGGATCATGAACGCAACTTTGTCACCAATAAATTAATCTACTTTGAACAATAAAGTTTAATTTCATAATTCAAGAAGGTTTGAATTATGAAATATTGGTGAATGAACTGTATCGAATGTCAATAGTTTAAAATTACATTTGGTTTGGTCTTCATCTTCAAGAACTAACACCCGATCATCTTCAAGTTTATCTTTGGGGACGAACTGATGCTCAATCTTCTCATGGAGATGCAAACTTAGTCGGCGAAATTTACGTCTAGTTCAAGTGATTTGAGTTTGGTATTGGGGCATATGAATTCTGATGAAATTTTTTAGCTTGTTTCAAATAATAATACAACCTATGGTATGAAATGGAAACAGTATTGAATTGTCAATTGACTTGAGACTACCATGTAAAAATGTTATTAATTCTTCTAATAAATCAAATTTTATTCATTTGCAGCTCAGACCTATACCTATTTCTGGTTTAGCAGCAGAGCCCCAAGTTGTTACGCCGGATGAGGTGAAAAGGATGCAATGTACAAAAGTTATATTTTTGTTATTGGATTTTTTGGATCGATGGGTCAGAGAATGGCAGTGGCAAAAGGGGCTATCTGGAATTTCTAACGAGCACTTCAGAGTTATCAAAGTATGTACTCTTACTGTATATATATCATTAGAATATAAGATATAGTTTGTCCTATTAAAATTTTTCATACCATCTTCAACCCCTTTTTTTTCAACATAATGTGTACTTACCAAATTATATTCTTCAGCATTTCCAAAAGGAGCTCTGTAAGCTAGAGCTTGCTAAATGCAACTATCAATGTGGAGAGTATCCAAGAGCCCTGATGTACCTGGAAGACTATGTAACAGAAAACAAAGGGGAGCTGTACAATCACTTGACCTTTTTGGCGGAGGTTTGTTTAGAATATCTGTATAAACTTACTCTGCATTACAAAGACATCTTTCAGATTTATGCCCAATTAGAGGAACCCGATGGTGTTGCTGGTGTAACAGCGCTTCAGCTCAATGAACCGTCGGTGGAAGAGAGAATTCTCGCACTTGAGGTTTCTGGTAAACTTGCAGATGCTACAACTTGTTATGAACGCATGCTTCGACCACTCAAGCTACATCACATTCAGGTTGGTTGGTCATCCTGTGGTTATCCTCAGAAAAAGATTGGCTTGGAATATATTTTTTCAGGGTTTGGTTCAGTGTTACTTGGACTTGGATAATGTCAATACTGCTCTGAATTTTGTGAAGGGGGCTTTGGACATTCAACCAGAATTCGGCAATATGCTTCTGGAAATGCAGGCAGAACCTTTGTGGCGTCTTGGTCAGTACGATGACTTGGACACGCTACTTAAAACACCCGATGTAGTGGAAAATACAAGTTGGGGTGTGCAAGTTGGGAGAGCTTTGCTAAACTTTAAGAATGGTAAACCCTGAACTTCACTGTGTTAACTTTCTAGTTATCCCTTGCCTTGGTCGACCAACAAGAGTGACGTGTCTTCGTATTTTTCCTACTAAGCAATAAATGTGAAAGAATATTAAAGCACTTTCCTGCCCTGTATAATCGACGTTGAATACATAAGATATTCAATTTCAGAAATGGGCTAGGCGTAGTTACACGAAAAAATTTGTTGAATTTAACCTGAGTTCATTAGATATTGGTAATTTTTGAAATTAATAATTTCTTTTTTTCCCAAGCAGTCATGTTTCGAACCTTTCTGCTGGTGATGTTTTTTTTTGTTTCGACTATTAAATCAGGCCAATCGTCATAGTGTAGGTCATAACGAGAGGAGTCAAATAGTACCTAATTCTGGTATCGGAGTCTTCGGACGAAAAATATAACCTGCTTGAAAAATGTGTGAAAGCGGCGCTTTTCAATTATAACAACAATAATAATATTTACTTCTCTCGTTTCTCTTACAGAATAGTATACATTAACAAGGAACGTCCATTGAAATTTAAAACATAATAAATTCACAAAATTTCTAAATGTAAAACATATAAGTGGTACAAACACTTTTTAAAATATCACACTATTGAAGAATTATGTATATTATTTATTATAGTTCCTCGATGGTATAGTAATTTTTTCGAACGAGATACGTTTTTAACCATGACTTGAAAATCTAAATGTTGGGTGATTCCTTCATGTGGTTGTCCAACTCATTAAATATTTTCGGTTTGATTGCTACGGATGTTATTAGTTAAAATCTAGAGAAACGATGATTTTATATGTAACTGAACCTAACTTAATTGTTTCGAAATTACGGTGAATATCCAGCAGACAAAATAACACAAATTACAAAATTGGTTCGATAAAAGAGTGTTTGAACGTTAAATGTGAAGAAATCTCCACAATAAATATAAATACAATTTATGCCTATGATCGGCTCTGTCCACTGCATGCACATCAGTAATGCAATCTATCAATATTTTCAAGAGATAAATCGCCCTCACAGAGATGCATGACATTCAAAAACACATTTTTCCAACAAAGTTTATGAGTGGTAACGGCTCTTTAGTTTTTTGCTCACAACTTCTCTCGGGGGCTATGATTGGGGTATCATTATGACTCCTCACCAAAATTGATCTAAGGGACCACTCCGTAATAGTTGAGCCGTTCTTTTCCTATTATTGATTGAACTCAAGGTAATGATTCGAAAAAAATCTCTGTTATCGATTTTGCACCTCTGAACAGCCCCACAGTTATGAATTGTGTTTATAAATCATATTTGGCTCGACATTAGATTTCGTAGATATGGGTATTTGTTACGCCATCTACCGAGCATAACCAGGAACACATTAGGCGTTGCTAGTACCCGTTTTGGCTACATTTACGATCGAACGAACAGACAAATATATTCAATACGATAATCCCCCAAAACAATGATAACCAATATTTTTCGAGGTGAAAGAAGCGAGTTCAGGACCACAATAGACGGACTACTCAAACAACAGGTATTTTCTTTTGGTGCAGCGAGTTTGGAAGAAGGAGCTTATAAGCATGGCTATGGTTACATTTCAAAATTACATGCTATCAATGAACTCCAACAAGTCGAAAAAATTGTATCAGATTTGTTGGTTAGGCCGAATGACCAGAAACACGCGGAAAATATCATGAAAAAACTCATGAACGATTGGACTCTGAGAATTAAGGTGAGAAAAATACTGTTTTTCTTCAAGCGCCAAACATGTTTTGTGATTGACATTGAGCATTAACGTTGAATTTCTTTCATTGTTTTCACTGTTTCTAAGTAGTAAAAGTGGCATTTTAGTGTAGCTCGCATAGTTGGCGGATTACCCTACGGGTCCGTCAATCTCCATGCTCTCCACATAAAGTATCACTTATATTTATCTTATTAACACTATAAACTATTTTATTTACAATCATATATGTATTGCTGTCATTACTAACTTCATTGAAGGTTGGGAAGTGTCACATAGACTTTATCTGTCATTTATTGACTTTATCTGACATTTATTTATATTGGTGACATTTGTATACCCTGTAGTCACAGTAACAATATATCTACTTGATTATTCTGAGAAAACCACGTTTTTGGTGATTTGTCCTTAAATGTAATATTTCAGATATGTTCAGAACGAAACAGATATTTTTTAATTTTAATCGAAATATGATGGTTGTGAATAAAATAGTATACAAACCTCTGTAGGAAGATTCATTTCTGTCTCGAGATCATAGCTAACCTCGACGCTTTGCGTCTCGGTTAACAAACTGATCTCACGACAGGAATGAATTACTTCCCACCTCGGTGTGTAATAAACTATTTATTTTCCTGTCATGACATTATTTTGAAATCTTAGAGATGAAGTGGTGAATAAACTAAATTTCTGTAATATGTTCACCTACTTATTAGAATTTGATGTTCTTAGGTTGTAGAAGAATCTGTTAGAATAATAGAGCCATTGCTATGCCTGAGGCGAGTGTCTTTAGGTCTCGCTAAGAAAATTGCCGAAGAAAAAATTCACGGAGCTGTACCATATTTTAATTCCTTAATTGGGGAATGTTGGTTGCTAAGTGCTAGAATAGCCAGAGCAGCAGGGGTAAGTTATCTCCTAATTAATATTTTTTATATATATATATATATATATATATATATATATATATATATATATATATAAAATTTGACGAATCAATAACATTTTGACTAATTGAAAATGTTTTCAAATACTTGCTGCTATTATTACTTTTTTGATCAGCAAATTTTTTTGTAGATGCATCAACAAGCCTACACATATACAGTTAAAGCTGAAGAATATGCTCCTGCAACACTTTTTCTAGAAAAAGCAAAGCTTCATTGGCTCAGAGAAGAACATGAACAGGCTTTGACTACCTTGCGGAGAGGTCTAGAAGTTATAATTCCTGAAAGTAGTCCTCCGGACTTGATAACGCTTGAACAAAGGTATGTCCATGTTGACTCTTTGAATTCAATGGCAATCTTAAATTTTTCCAGAAAAATATGCGCCGAAGCCAAACTACTCGTTGCAACTTATAATGATGAAATATCAAACGTAGATGCAGATGTAAACCTTCTCAATTATAGAAGAGCTGTTGAAATGTTCAAAGAATGGGAAAAAAGTTTGGTAAGCTATATAAACAGATCTTTTCAACACATTCTGTCGGTGATATCTCGGATTCGTTAAGATCGATAATGATGGTCAAATTAGACAAATGTTTTCTATTTGCGAAGAAAATAAAATCTCTTACATCACTATCACTCATTTTATTCGAGAGTGTGGTAAAAAAACGCTCTATCGCATTCATTACTGGTTAAAGAATAACTATTAGTTCAGTTTCATTCATTGCATTCCAACCAATTTTTTTTCCTAAGTACGGACCTGTATTTTCGAATTCTTCAAGGAATCATCTCTACTTTTATAGAAAAAAAAATCGTTCTTTAAGTAATATATAAGTTACTCATTCATGAATTCAGTTGAAAACGTTTTGTATCAACTCAACCAGACATCTTGCTTAAATCACCTTTTTATAAGAAGCAGAGAGTAATGATGATTTTGAGCCAATTATGTATGGTTCCAGAATTATAGACCATTAAACAATGATTTTTGAGATCAACTCTCAAAGGAAAATGAAATAACTGTAATGAAGTGAATCGTAGAACATTTAATCATTCAATAATTTTTCCTTTGTAAAGTTTCATGATTTTTATTAATTTTACGATTCTGAAAAATGGCAGTTCAACTAATAAATGAAATCAAATGTAATGTTGAAGAAAGCTGGAATATTTTGAGATACAAAGGTTATGACTGAATAAGAAGGGATTGAAAATTCCTGCACTGCACCCGCGATAAAGAAAAACGGTCTTTATAGGAGACTTGTGGATTATTTTTTATGAAATTAAATTTTCTTATG
>JAVJAQ010002527.1:0-24602 GCA_032362365.1 Zygogramma bicolorata
CATTGTCAGGACGAGCAATTTTCCAAAAGGAGGCTTGTGATGATTCACTTGTAATCCAATCAAATTAACTGTTCAAGAGCCCAAAATGACGATTTTCGCCTACCCGAAAAGTAGCTGTGGATTCCGGCAGACACATGTGTCCTTATTATCCCCTAAAGTTTGCGCCAGATTCTGTCCGTGCGTTTAGCAGCAATTAGCGGTTGAATGCCGGAAATCATTATTTTTATGTGTTTTTTGCTTATATAATGAAAACTATTGATCGGATCGGAAAAAAGGTGAATTGAAAGTTGTAGATAATTGAAAAATCTATCGATTAGCTTAGCCCGATTTCGATATTCCGATTTGTTGCTTAACTATTGCACTCGGAATTTGAAAAAAGGCGTTTTTTCCATTACTCTATTAAAAAATGTTGAAATGCATTTGGGGGTTGTAACTGTGAATTTGAGAAGCTTCCAACTAGTAGAAACCACAGTTTCAATTTGGTTAAAAACCAATTGATAGGTTAGCAACAATCTAATTTGTTACTAAAAAAAGTGTCCCACTTGATTGTTATTTCTTGCCCTACGGATAATCCTAGAGCAATGAACGAAACAGTTTTGGATAGTCAAAGAGTTGAACTACAATTTATCGTTTTTGGAAAATCGATTTTTTCAATGTGATACCTTTAAAAATTGCGTCAAAAAAACAACGTTTTTCAAAGTAAAAAACAATTAAGAAAAATTGGTCGTATCAAAATGAGAGAAAATGCATGGGAAAGCTGCTATTTTTCTACGAATTTTGACAATCTTACTTTTGTTTCACGATAATTAGGAGCCAAGATAACACTTTTTATCATTCAGTTTCACCTCCATTTGTTTGTTTATATGAAGCAACGAGACCTCGACGACTGCACAGAGCAAGAGTCATATTATCCATAGGAACCAGCAGAATTTGTTTTCCACAATTATTCATCATAATTATTGATAGGATAAGTGGAGGTTCTTCCGGGAGCGTTCGACGTGCCGTGTAGAGGGGGAAGCCGGAGAGAGCGATCTACCGCTAAACGGCCGTCGAGTGCACCGCGTGAAAAAAACTGATCAAAGCCCAAAATGACCACGCTGTCTGTATCTCGGGAAATACTGGACAAGTTTTGTTTGTTTTTGTTTTCAATAGTGCATCGAGATATGATCGAATATCACTATGGCTTACCCGGTTTGTTTTCGGAAATCCCTCAAATCGCAAATAATTCAATTTTTACGCTGCAAATGTAGTGAATTATTCGTTCATTTCGAATTTAACTCTGATAATACGATGTCAAATGTTACCTTAGTTAGACGGAAAAATCAAGTTTCATCTGACATTCGAAAATGAATAAAGCACAGCTCATCTCCTTTCCAATTGATATTTTTACAAATGTGTATATATGAATGTTATTCAATATTGAGATTTTTGGCCCATTTATGTGCAACATTATTCTTTGATATTGACAGCTTGTAACTGAAAATGTCTATTAACATTCATCTATTCACATGTTTATTTTGTCTCCGTTAGGTTAGTATCGTTCCGGCTGGTTATACTGAGTGCGCGAAATAAACATTCCATTTGAACTTTTATTTTGGTAGTGATTTTAACATGTATTATTGTTAAGCTGACTTCTGTGATAGTTCACGTGAGAATATTCTATTTTTTCGATTTCTTAAAAAGGTAAGGTTATTCATTATACATAATTTCAATTACATCTATAGGTCAAAAATGTTTCGGTAGTAGTATAATTTAGATACTATTCTTTAACTAATGTTCAACCTTCATTTCATTTTATTTTGGATTCACTTACAAACACATTTTACAGTACTAACATGTAAGGATACTTGAAAACTACCTTGTGCTAACCAGAAAAAGACAATACTACTATAAAAGGAAGTCATAACAATATTCCCAGAGGAATAGTGTTAAGAGCGTTCTAGGTATTCAACACATTAAAATGAAAAAGAGAAAAGAGAATACATGTACAGCTTATCCAATCATCTTGGCACAAACTCAGATACTTTTCCAATTGCACAATGCTAGTGTAGACCATGACGAAGAATTGGATAAGCTGTACAAGACAATTATAAGATACAATTGAAATGTACAAGCTCTAATATCATTTTGACTGGTCATTACGAGATCCAGGTCATTTCTGAGAATTAGGAGATTGCATTGTTGCATCATGTTATTAAAGTAGTTGCCGAGATACAGACAGTGAGGTCATTTTGGGCTCTGATTAGTTTATTTCACTCTTATATCGAATCGATGGCTTTATGCGCTGGATCGCTCTCTCCGGCTTTCCCCTCCACACGGCACGTCGAACGGTCCCGGAAGAACCTCCACTGCTCCTATCAATAAATATGATAAATGATTGTGGAAAACAAATTCTGCTGGTTCCTATGGATAATATGACTCTTGCTCTGTGCAGTCGTCGAAGTCTCGTTGCTTCATATAAACAAACAAATGGAGGGGAAACTGAATGATAATTCATTGCTCTACGATTATCCGTAGGGCAAAAAATAACAATCTAGTGGGACACTTTTTTTAGTAACAAATTAGATTGTTGCTAACCTATCAATTGGTTTTCAACCAATTTGAAACTGTGGTTTCTACTAGTTGAAAGCTTCCCAAATTCACAGTTGCAACCCCCAAATGCATTTCAAGATTTTTTAATAGAGTAAAGGAAAAAATACCCTTTTTCAACTTCCGAGCTCAATAGTTGAGCAACAAATCGGAATATCCAAATCGGGCTAACGCTAATCAATAGATTTTTCAATTATCTACAACTTTCAATTCAACTTTTTTTCGATCCGACCAATAGTTTTCATTATATAAGCAAAAAACAAAAAAAAAAATAATGATTTCCGGCATTCAGCCGCTAATTGTTGCTAAACGCACGAACAGAATGTGGCGCAAACTTTAGAGGATACTAAGGACACCTGTTTCTGCCGGAATCCACAGCTACTTTTCGGGTGGCCGAAAATCGTCATTTTGGGTTCTTGAACAGTTTATTTCACTCTTATATCGAATCGATGGCTTTATGCGCTGGATCGCTCTCTCCGGCTTCCCCCTCCACACGGCACGTCGAACGGTCCCGGAAGAACCTCCACTGCTCCTATCAAAAAATATGATAAATGATTGTGGAAAACAAATTCTGCTGGTTCCTATGGATAATATGACTCTTGCTCTGTGCAGTCGTCAAGGTCTCGTTGCTTCATGCAAACAAACGAATGCAGGGGAAACTAAATGATAAAAAGTGTTATCTTGGCTCCTAATTATCGTGGAACAAAAGTAAGGTTGTCAAAATTCGTAGAAAAATAGCAGCTTTCCCATGCATTTTCTCTCATTCTGATACGACCATTTTTCCCTAATTGTTTTTTACTTTGAAAAACGTTGTTTTTTTGACGCCATTTTTAAAGGTATCACATTGCAAAAATCGATGTTCCAAAAACGATAATTTGTAGTTCAACTCTTTGACTATCCAAAACTGTTTCGTTCATTGCTCTACGATTATCCGTAGGGCAAGAAATAACAATCTAGTGGGACACTTTTTTTAGTAACAAATTAGATTGTTGCTAACCCATCAATTGGTTTTCAACCAAATTGAAACTGTGATTTCTACTAGTTGAAAGCTTCCCAAATTCACAGTTGCAGCCCCCAAATGCATTTCAAGAGTAATGGAAAAAACGTCTTTTTTCAAATTCCGAGCGCAATAGTTGAGCAACAAATCGGAATATCGAAATCGGGCCAACGCTAATCGATAGATTTTTCAATTATCTACAACTTTTAATTCAACTTTTTTTCGATCCGATCAATAGTTTTCATTATATAAGCAAAAAACAAAATAAAATAATGATTTCCGGCATTCAACCGCTAATTGTTGCTAAACGCACGGACAGAATCTGGCGCAAACTTCAGGGGATAATAAGGACACATGTGTCTGCCGGAATGCACAGCTACTTTTTGGGTAGGCATAAATTTGACGAAAAAAGTTTATTTGATTGGACTATTGTGTCTACCTCATTCCACTCATCACATATAACGTAAGCGAATAGGTGATGTGCTGGTTCGAATAGTTCAACCTTCTTGTCTCCTCCAACCCTAACTCCACCCCTTACAGTAATATCAGCGATACCAACTACTGAGAAGTGCCAACCAAAATTTCCTAATGTTCTAGTAATTCACCACAGAAAATATTTCAAATTTATAGTGAAAAAAATATTCTGAAAATATACCATAGAGGATATTCTGAAAACAAAATAATATTCAATCGGCAATTTTTTGATAATGCTTATAAATGAAATATTCTATGCATATAATTTCGCGAAAGTTCATCATAGAATATTCCAAGAATATTTTTATATATATATATATATATATATATATATATATATATATATATATATATATATATATATATATAAAATGTGAATTTTATTATATAGATCGTTATACGATTATCTGATGGTGCTGTATTGGATAATGTACCTAAACGATTCTAGTTTCGAAGAGAGAAAGAAAGAGAGAGTAACATAGAGGAAGGTGTGATGAATAATCTTTGACAATCTATGACTGGCCGTCAATCGCAATCTGTTTTATTATATTAAATTCCATGTCCGCGTGTTTATTAATTATTCTTTTATGTTCAAATCCGAATAGGTAATTGCACTATTCTCTTCCAGTGAATACAATGGAAGTGTAAAGTCCATTCAAGAAATCAAAAAACTTGGTTAGCTATCTACTCGTTCCTTTGAAACAAACTAATATGTCATCAACATACCCAAACCAAAAAACAAAGTTTTCTATCAACCGGTTAAAGTGGATTTTACGCTCCAAATCTCTAATGTATCGATGAAACGTATCATTACAATACTCCTCTCGATGTTTTTGAAATCCCGGAGAAAGATGAATGTGGTAGTGAAATGAATAGTGACAGAGAGCCGATCTCATTCAACCCCCCTTTATACTTTCAAAGAGTTGATCAGGATGAATAAGTAGGAGTTAGTCAATAGACATGTTCCTAATCCCGTTTAAGGTGAATTTCCAAATTGTTTCTCAAAAATGTCTCAGGAAAAATTCTGCAGGTTGATTTATCACTCTTCAGTCGTCAATGGATACCACTCTCTATAGTTTTGGGAGTTTAGTATCAGTTACTTTTCCCGAGAAGATGTTAGTTTGATTAGCGAAATAGGCATCGAGCGCAAGTTTTTATTAGAGCGCAAGTGTTTATTAGAGCGTAGTCTTAGGATAAACGATATCTGTTTGAAGTTTTCACTTCCACGAAGGGCCAATATTCTTCATGAATATGCAGCGAACTCCGAGAGAATCGATTCCGTCAAATCGTGATTCGATTTTGGTAGCAATTGTATCACTCAAGATGACTCTGTGAGGACTGGGAGTGGTGGGAGTTGCTAACAAAGTCTTTGATATGTCACTTTTGTTAATGAAGTATTCCCAATTATTTACCGTGTACGCATACGTACTATATGTCAGCCTTTTGAGTTCCTTGTTAGGTTTGCACAAATCAATCAAAGCATGCAATTCATTGAAATGTGGTTTGTGGAATCTGTGGAACGTAATGGAGTGCAGATTGTTTCCCCCTTGAAATTATATCCGAGTTCTCACCCGTTCTCCTACGTAGATTACGTAGGAGAATGATATTACTCACCTTTTAGTTTCCGTTCGGCGGTGTGTGACTCTGACCTCGTGTTTATTCATCCATATAGTAATGTAATTCTGAAATGTAAACAAGGGCGCCCATACAAACATGTTCAGGGGAGTGTGGACCGGAAGCATCTAGGCGTACTCCTTTTCAAGTGTTGTACTCAGTTCTAACCACTTCTTAATCAAATCAGTAGGTATAACTTACAGAAATGACTTCCTTTTATGACTCGGTTTAACAACGTTCAAACAAAACAGAATTTCAACTCCGACTAAACTTTATGAATTGTTTCAAGGAATGGTTTTTTTTACCCTAAACGCTAGGGGACGGCGCCACATGAATTTAGATTTGGCAATATACTTGATAAGTGGCCCGACGATGTAGGGGAAGGGTTCGAAATATTTTTTTTTGCCAACCAACTGACGCTCCTCTATGAATAACGTCAACCATCAGAAGCCGAAACTAATGCAAGCGAAGGATCAACGTGGCCTTATATTTCAACGTCAAAATTTCACCACAGTAGTTCCATGGGGGGAATTGAACCCTAGTCTCCCGCTTGACTGGTGGACGTACTAACCACTCCATCACCGAGAACCATCTGCTAACTAACATGACATCAATCCCTGACATGATATTACATTATCTCAGTACCAAACGGACAGAAATAGGTATTCAGTTCAAAATGCTCCGAAAAAGTTATTTTCTGTTCACCGGCTGATGGACCTCAACCCCTTGTGAAACAATTTGACCTCTACGTACTCAAATGTTATTAAGAAAGAATGACAATGTTGACATTCGGGAAAGCGTCATACAGTTTGCTCTACCAACTTCAAAAACAAAATATATTGAAATGGATCTGGCAAATAATCATTACTTGTTCAGTTTATGGATTGATGAAAGGAATAAACATTAAGAGTATTCTTTGAAAAACAGAGCACTGACTGCATCCTCAAGGGAGTAAGGAGGCGAAGTGTATTCTTGACTGACCAGTTGAAGAAAAAAGAGGAATGATCTTGAGGATGCAGTCAAAACACTTGGTTGTTTTCTAAAGAATACTCATTCCATTTATCAAGATATCAACTTGGAGTTATAGTAAAAATCAAAACGTTGAACAACTCGTGGCTTCTTCCATTTTGAGTTCAACCAGTTTTCAAAGTAATTGGAGTGTGAAATATTCGTAAATAATGTTAAAATTGTTTCTTTTTATCATAATGACGTTCAATGAAGAATTTCCCTCCATCAAGTAATTGTCTTGATGAAGGAAATGAACATTTTCAAAAGCTCGACTATATGACAGAGTTTTCTTTAACCTCTGCCTTAAATCAAACTTATCGACTGCATATCTTTTCCTCAACTAGTCAATCAGGACTACCATCCCACTCTCCTTAAATACTTAATACTGCTGACTTGAGAACAGAGTGTAATATATTCCTGCCATTATTTCCTCAGATATTCCCAATATCCTGAATTATTGGTCAGTTTGAGATCGATTTTATGCTAACTGCATCGGCTTATTAATTTACGTGTCACAGCACCGTGTAATCGTGATGTCACAAGTGAAAAATATTTTCCAGTGTCATGAATTGTTCTGCTACATTTGTTCATCGATCACTCCCACGAGGTGAGATCGAGTTAGAACTCAAATTTAATTTTTCAAAGCGTTTGTCACACAACTCCTGTAAAAAAGTATACGCTATGAGTTTCGTCTCTCTCTGGAGTTAAATACTATTTAAGGAAAATTGATTCATACACAAAAAATAAAAAGTGTATGTGAAACAACTGGTTATAAGGCTTGCCGAGTATTGAATTACACGCCATTTACTTTTTGATATTACATCGCTATATTAGTAGTCTGTACAACAGTTAAATGGAGAATATTTCAAAACTCTATCTAGCATATAAGACTTGCAGAAGAAAAAATATAAAAAAAATTTCTGAAATCTCATTCAACAATCGGAAGTTATTCATAACATTTCACTTTCGAAATTATGAACTGCGTACTCTCAAATTTACTCAGTTATGTAAGCAGTAAGCATACACAAAGAAGGAGAGAATTGTGAATTCAATTAATTGGCTTCAGTTCATTTTGAAAAAAAATCGAATTGTGAGTTGCATCTCTTTCCTCGTAATTATAACTACTGAATAGTTTTTCGTGAATTCAATTCACGAAAATGAATTCGGGCCACAATTCAGATTCACCATCTACAAATTATTTAGCAGTTGCTTCTCGTTCACTTGACATTACATCATCTTGTCTTTCATAAATATTCTCAAGATCCAGTCCGCGCACCTTCGACTATTTCTGGATCGTGCATTCGTTCAATATTCTTGCTATTCGTTAGTGGGTACGTGTTGAAGAAAAGGAAATATTTTTTTTTCTTACTTATTTCAACATTTCAGCAGATTTGAAGAACAATATGTACATATTTTATTGAGTTTTCAGAATAACACCGTTTCTTCATACATATGAATTAGTAACTCTGTTGACAAGTTTTTATGTTTACAATGGAGTGTCTTATCCATGTGTGATGAATGATGACGTATTTATACTACTTGAAAACTTTTCCAAGAATACAGATCCTACTGAAACTACGGGATTTACTTTTTTCGGGCCTGAAATCATTTTAATTTTCGAGTTTACACGACAAAAAAACATTTAATGTTCAGAGAACATTTCGTGATCCAAGAGAAAGGAGATAGGAATTCGTTTTCACTTCGGATTTTGTGAGGTTCTGAGTTTTATATGAAAACGATCCCAGAGAAACACAGATTTGAGAGGTTCCCATGATCACAACAAAGGGGTGGGAAAACTGTACTAGACGGATCAACCAACTGTGATCAGAATACTGAGTATACGATTACAATATTACGATAGCAATACGATATTTCAGGAGAGCAATGGTGATAGAATTTTTGGTAGGAAACGGATAAATCGCCCACCTTCCTCAATTGTAAAGGAGTTAGTGAATCCGTGCGTGGAGTATCACCAACTAACTTTGTATTTTTTGTTATTAATGCCTGTGGAATGCAATTGATTTTTTATAAATATTACAATTCATCTCTTGGAAATAAAATCGAGTTATCGGGGGTATATTTCGAGGAAATCAGGGAAAGTCGTATTTCGTGTGAATAAATTTATCTAAAAATCGCAGAGCGCTTTCGGCTATTAAGCCATCTTCAGTGCTACGACCATGCAAGTGAGTATATAGTCGAAAAGGAAAGGTAAGACCTCGTCTTATTCACGGAGTCTTCCCTCACAATATCGTGGCATTCATTGATAACATCTTCTTGTGTTGCTCTTCCTGTAATACCTAGACGGTGGTTTCTTCTGCCTTTATCCTTTTCGCTTTACTAGCACTGAAGATGGCTTAATAGTCGAAAGCGCTCTGCGATTTTTAAATAAATTTATTTACACGAAATACGACTTTCCCTTATCTGACTTATCGTCACGTGTATGCAGCACCACCAAACCTCCCCTTTTTCGGAGGAACGACCAATATATATATATATATATATATATATATATATATATATGTATATATACTGCGTCTGGAGATTTATGTTAGACGGAGTAGACAGACTGAGACCCTAGAGAGAAATCGTGACGAGACCTGGGGAGTAGGCAGATTGCGGCCTCGGTGTCAAGTCACAAACCTTTGCTTTTTGTTGGGCAGTCGTTACCATTCTCTTTGGTTCGAGAGGTAAATGAGCTGAAAGTAACATAATTAGCGACGGCTTGAGCAAATATATAAAATGAACGTGAACCGTTTGCACGTTCAATAAGTCTTGAACGAATTCTATGATTATATGCTTCTTTAGCAGCTTCCGTTGTTTTACTACACCTATTTCTTACGTTTATATACTCAGTTCCCGTTTCTGAACCTGGATTCCTACACCAGCGATTGAATGCCGCTTGTTTCAATGTGACAGCCTTAGTACAGTGTTGTACTTTACCTAGAATTATACTTTATAATATCTGCTCGAAGAACCGAAAATTAGATTTTTTTTGAAAGTTGTTTATTATTCTGACATACTTTTTTTTCACAATGATAACTATGATATGTCATTGAAAATAAGTAAATATTCTACAGAATGTTTAAATAAGAATATATAAGACAAAGCAAAATATAATATTTTCTCCCCCCAGTAATTGAACCACAACAGGAGCAATTACTTCCTAACATCTAAAACAATTAATCTAGAGACTGGTCGTCGAAATATAACACCAGCATCATTTTTCACGTCAACAATCCTAACATTGCCATCTTTAGCCGGATACAGGTTAACAACAATGCCTTTCCGCCAAAGATTTCTAGGTCCATTCGGGTCCACCATAATAACAATGTCATCTAGTTGTATGTTTCTTTTGTCTTCGAACCATTTTGTTCTTCTAATCATGGTTGGTAAGTAATCATGTATCCATCTACGCCAAAAAAGATCAGCCAATTTTTGAGAAGCCCGCCAACTTGACATCAAATTGAGATCTCTCTCAATAGTCTTGGTACATGGAAGTGCCGCGTATGATGGTCCAATCAAGAAATGATTTGGGGTTAAAGCTTCTGCGGAGTCTGAGTCTAGGGATACATGAGTTAAAGGCCGTGAGTTAAGAACATTTTCAGTTTCGATCAAAAATGTTCTCAAAACATGTTCAGGTGGATATCTTGATTTCAGTACTTCTTTAAGTACTTTCTTAGTACTTTGAATAAGTCTTTCCCAGTTCCATCCCATATGGGGAGCTAATGGTGGGTTGAAGTGCCATTTCATTTTCTTCAAAGTACAAAATTTCATTATTTCATCCTGCTGCAAGTCTTGAAGGTTTTCATGAAGTTCTCTTTCAGCGCCTTTGAAGTTCTGCCCGTTGTCACTGAATATTTCTTCAGGAAATCCTCTTCGACATCCAAACTGCCTTAGGATATTGATGAAGGAATTTGTACTTAAGTCATGAGCTATTTCAAGATGAATGGCCCGTGTCACCATACAAATGAAAATAACTCCTACCGCTTTTCCCTACTCCTTTTCACTGTTACTTCAAGGGGGCCAAAATAGTCAACTCCAGTTCTGATAAATGGTCTCACGGTAGCTTCTATTCGACATGACGGAAGTTGTCCCATTTTTGGTACCTGGGGAATAGCTCTTCTGTTTTTACATTGCTGACAATTGTTCCAAACGCTTTCTACTGCCTGTCGTAATCTGAGTATCCAAAACTTCTGTCGTATGTTATTTATTACTGTTTCTTGGCCATGATGATGTACGTCAAGATGGTAATTTTCTATCAATCATTTAGTTATACGGTTGTTCGGATCCAATATTATAGGTTTTTTCATATCATCGTCGATAGATGCATTGTCTAGTCTTCCATCAAGCTTGATCAACCCATCAGTTTCTGAATAGATGCAAGAAAGTGTGTAAAGTCTACTTTGGGGCCTCAACTGTTTTCCTGTCTTCAATAAATAGATTTCAGTTGAAAACGCATCTTGTTGCACTTTCCTGAATAGCAGATTTTCCGCTCCACAAATTTCATCGACTGATAACTCACTTCTTAACTTATCAGTAGATTCCAAATTTCGAACGAATCTAAGAACGTAAGCAGTTGCACGTACAAGCCTTGTCCATTTTGAAAATCTGTTCGGGTCTGGAACCATCAAGTCTTCTTTGACGACACTCACTAGAAGCACTTCATCTTTTTTATATTCCAGGGTATCGAAATCAATTTTCCTTCATTCTTTCGTCTCCTTGGGCCAATCATCTGGTGACAATTTCAAAAAGGTTGGTCCATTCAACCATCTAGAGTTTTCGTCGAAAGTAATTTCCGTTTTTCTTTTTGTTGCCTCATCAGCAACATTTTCCTTGGTGTTGACATACTTCCATTCAACAACATTTGTCAGTTCCTGTATTTCCCCCAGTCTCTGAGCAACGAACACTTTGAATCTTCCAGCTTCTGAACGAATCCAGTGGAGAACAGGTTTGGAATCGCTCCAATAATGAACGTTGGAAATGTTCATATCCAATGAATTCTTCAAATTTTGTCCCAACCGAGCTGCTAAAAAAGCCGCCTGAAGTTCTAATCTGGGTATGGAAATCGGTTGTTTCAGTGGTGCAACTCTAACTTTTGCACTCACGAAACTTGTTTGAACATATTCGTTATGATGCACTCTGAGAAAAGCCACAGCCGCATAGCATTTCTCAGACGCATCACAGAATATATGGAGTTGAATGTCACTTTCATGCCTCTCAAGAGTGAAATACCTCCTGGGAACAGTGAAAGCGAATATTTTTTTCAATTCCTTCAGCCACGTCTGCCAACTTTCTTCAAGGAAATCAGGAACTTCGTCGTCCCAGCCAATCTGAGTGCGCCAAATATCCTGCAAAAGAACTTTTCCTTGTATTAAAAAATTTGCAAGGAATCCTATTGGATCAAAAATAGACATAACAATTTTTAATACTTCTCTTTTTGTAGGTTTTCTATTATTCTCCAGGATATCTACAGGTATCTTATGAAATTTTGTATGAAATTCAAACGTATCTTTTTCGGGATTCCAAAAAACGCCTAATATTCTCTCTGTAGCAATTTCGCAGTTAGATTCCAAATTCTTCGTACCTGCAGATAGTAAATCAGAAGGAATATTTGTGAATATTTCTTTGTGGTTCAAGATCCAATTACATATCACAAAACCTCCTTGTTTGTGAACAAAAATTATATCCTGAATGATTTGCCTAGCTTCCTGTTCGGTATCAGCTCCTCCCAAGTAGTCATCCATGTAATGATTTTCTATGATAGCCTTATATGCCATAGGATATTCGTTCCAAAAATCTGTGGCGTTCCTGTTCTTTGCCTCTTGAGCGAGGCATGGACCACAAGTTGATCCGAAAAATACTACCAAAATTTCGTATACATCGGGTTCACGATCCCTGTCCATTCCTCTCCATAAAATCCGTTGGGCACAACAGTCTTCTTTTCGGACTTTGACTTGCAAAAACATGTCCTTTATATCAGAAGTGAACGCATATTTTTTTACCCTGAAGTTCAAGAGGATTGTGTACAGAGAGTTATACAAGTCAGGACCTGACAGAAGACAATCATTCAGGCTAACACCATGTGATTTACTTGATGCGTCAAAAACTATCCGCAAATTATTTTGTTTATTCGGATTCTGAATTCCAAAGTGAGGAAGATACCATATCCGATTGGATCTCTTCCTGACTTCGTTATCACAGAGTTTCTTTATATATCCTTTTTTTTTCCATCTCCAGAATTTTCTCACAGTATATTTGTCCATATTTAGCGTTCCTATCCATCTTTCTCTCCGTGCATTCAAGTCTCTCCAAAGCATTCGTTCTGCTCTCAGGTAAAACCACTTCCTCATTTTTCCATAGCAAGCCAGTTTCATATCTTCCATCGATTCGCCTCATTGTTTCATTCAAAATCATCTGTGCTTTTCTGTCATCAGGAGAAACTACTTTTTCTGATGGAATATGAATAGACTCTATTCTCCAGTGATCTTTCACCAAGTCATGCAATAGATCTAAATCATCTTTCTCTCTTCTGTCACATTCACTCAAATGACATAAAATCTGAGAAGGTTTGTTATCATTCAAATTCCCATGTAATACCCATCCTAATAAAGTTTTACTCAACACAGCTTCATTCCAAAATCTATTTATTAACTTTCTTGTTACAATCAAAGGCCAATTATCTTGTCCAATGATAATCTTTGGTTGTGCATTTTCCAAAGATGTGACTCTATTATCAATATATGGATATTTACATATTATAGTATCTATATCAATTGTTTGAGAAGGTAGAGACAGTCTTGTCGTTCTAACATGGCGCAGCTGAAAACTTCTTTCACCTCCTGTAGAAGATATAGTAAAACTCACCACTCTTGAATCATTCTGTTGATGAACTTCATCTTCATTCGCCCACTGCAGGCAAAGAGGCTGTGAGGGTCCAGATAGGTTCAAACTGTCAGCGAATTCTTGGTCAATCAGCGTTATAGTTGATGCTTCGTCTAGAAGTGCGTAAGTATTCACTTTTTCACCACCTGTACTCACAATAACTGGCAGTATTTTCAGTAAAACATTTTTGTTAATACCAATATGACAAGTTGTTTGCGTTTCACTTTGTTGGCCCTCAGAACTTGTACTTGGTTCAGCTAAATCTTGGGAATCTATATGTAGCAATGCATTGTGTGGCTTTTTACATTCAGAAACACCGCAAATTTGCCTGTTTCTACATTGTTTCACATTATGAGATGGTTTCAAGCAAGAAAAACAAAATCTTTTATTAGTAATGAAATGCCACCTATCATCAGGAGACAATGATTTAAATTTTGAACACTCTGTGAGGTAATGACTATCTTTAGCGCAACATAAACATTTCCTAGCAACATAGCCACTTTTATTGTCATTGGTTGCTAGGGATACATTCCGTTTGACAGTTCTGAATTTGGAATTTGTATGACAGCTGTTCTGAAATGAAGATTCGTCAATTTTCAAAGATTGAATGTGCGAGGCAATATTAGCCTTATCATCTAAACATTTCGAAAACTCGATCAGTTTCAACTGAGGATTCTCTACTTTTAAAATATGTTCTGTCCAAGATAACTTATATGAGGTTGGTAGTTTATTCAAGAGTTCATTCAATAAGATAGGACTGTGTAAATGATCTTGCTCCTTCAGAGATTCTACCGTTGCAACAAAATTCTTTACTTCGTCTGAAAACTCAATAAGTATGTCTAGTTTATCTTCTTTAATTGGTGAAAACCTCTTCATATCATTGAGCAACATCATTATCACTTGATCAGGGCGTCCGAATCGACTTTGCAGTAACTGTATAACTTTGTTGACATTTTGTGGCATTATGAGAAGAGAACGAACTACTTTTCCAGCGTTACCTTTCAAACATTTCTGTAACCTCACCTGATTCTCTTCATCAGAATAACCACAAAGCGCATTCGAATTATTGTACTGATGGATGAAATTAGGCCAGTCAATAGGATTACCGTCGAACGATGGCAGTTCTCTTGGCAGCGACTGCCTATTTAGAATCTTGGTGATTTGAGGAAGATTCACTTGCTCGGGATTTGGAGTATGAACATTATCGCCACTTACCCCGGGTTCCACGGTTTTAGTAGGATATTTTTCATCGTGCTTACTCAACCCGTATTCCCATGGAACTTGACCTTGTACCCATTTTTCCATGTTAGGCTCATTAATCTCATGTACCTCTGACCCAAACTGCGTACCGCAATCACTTTCTTTCCCAATTTCTTCCAGTATCAGGGCTAATTGTAGATCTAACATCTCTTGTTTCTTCTTCAGTTCTTCTTGCTTTAATTCTTTTTTCTTGATAGCATTTTCTATTTCCGCTCTTCGAATCCTAGATGCTTGACTACATTTACTTGTCGTCGATTTTGTCTGGACAAGATGGATTGATTCTTTGACTCCAGTCCCAGATCCATCTGCTTGGCTTTTCATGTCAAAATTACCTTCAGACCGGGCGTCTTTGGGAGTCAATTTATTTTTCAACCTCTGGCTGTGTCTGACATAATCGAATTTCGGTTGTACATTAATTATTATTTCAGGTACTATATATCCACAGTGCTAGTACTTAATGACGAGAAGGACCATATGTTGTACTTTACCTAGAATTATGCTTTATAATATCTGCTCGAAGAACCGAAAATTAGATTTTTTTTGAAAGTTGTTTATTATTCTGACATACTTTTTTTTCACAATGATAACTATGATATGTCATTGAAAATAAGTAAATATTCTACAGAATGTTTAAATAAGAACATATAAGACAAAGCAAAATATAACAAACAAACTACGGTTTTTCTGACTGCGGTGTCTTTGTACTGCCTGGAATAAATGTCCCCATTCCCAGAATGATAGTATCAGAGTTTTCTTGAGCACATAGATTGAGATCACCGAATGAAAAACAAACACTTCTCTAAGGAAAATCAGAGAAAAACCTTCGAATACCGTCCCAGTGAGATGACTTGTAATGCCAGTCACGACGTGTGGGTAGACCACCATCCATTTGAGCTGAATACGACCAAGTGGTCGAAATCAAAGTGTGATCAGAATCACCCAAGGGAGGGTGAATTTTGATCCGCTAAAGATCAGGATTAGAACAGGTCCATTGTATTGGCAAATCGACTATCCGTTTGACGAATATAAGTGAGTTTTGTTCTAGAATTCAATCCATATACGTTAAAATCACTCAATGTGGTTACTTCAGTAGTTGGATGGTTTTCTTTTATGAAGTCAATTTTTTTCGATATAAATCAGTCTGTCAAAAGAGTCATTGTCTCAAATTCCTGAAAAGAAATATTTCATCTCATATTAATCAAACAATATCCTTCAATAAAATTTTTATACAATGAAGGTTAACATCGTTTGTCATGCGGGAGACCAGGGTTAAATTTACAGCCACAGAACCACCATACTGAAATTCATACGTTGAAAGATGAGGCCTCGTTAATCTATTGTTTGCACAAGTTTCAACTTCTGATGGTATACGTTTGTAGGGGGGCGCAATGCCAGCTTTAACGGTAGAACCCATTTCGAAACACATTTTGGACTCTGGCAAGGAGACCGATTGATTAATCGTTGAGATTGAAACTTTTGGTGTAAAAGTTGAAACTTTTCTTAGAGATCAATTACCCTAACACCAAACTGATATTTTTTGCACTCGACGCGCATTTCGCTAACAAGGTTAGCATCTTCAGGAGAAATAAAAAAATATAATCGAGTGCAAAAACTTTCAGGTTGTTGTTAGAGTAATCGATCTCTAAGAAAAGTTTAAACCGATTGATGTTTCGTTTTCAAATCAGATGAATTAATTGTGGAATAATCAGAGTACCAATTCACTAGCTATCTTGCCACTGATAATTATTCATCTGAGAGTAAATTACTGCAGGATAAGAACACTGGCAGTGATGTTACTAATATTTTATTCCTCAAGTAGAATGGATTCATGAGGAGAGCATAGAGTGAGACGAAGTGGACGGAGTGCCTACCTGGAAATGCAAATAATTGGAAACGAACTTTTCCAGTTTTGAAGTCGACGTGGCTGCTTCTGCATTTGAGATTTCATATAACAGTAGAAACGATGGGTAAAGAATGAAAAGGATGATTTCCAACCTGCATTATTGCAGAAATCGAGGATTGAGAAATGAGATGAGGAATCAAGAGAAGAAGAATCATACTAGTACTCGGTAGTCTGTCTCGTCCGAACAGCTGAGCTGAGCGGACGTGTGTTTTGCTAAGTGTTTTTTGTCTGTTTGTTATCGTTCAGTCAAAACATTGTGCTATTGTCGTTTACAAATTTTAAACTTTTCAAATTTTTTATATCTACAATTTATACTTTTAAAATCAACGTTTATTTTCCACAATGAGCGTTAATAACCCGGGCACAAGCCCGGGTAAAAAACCGCCTAGTGGCCCGATTTATGTCAGACGCCCACACCCCAAACAGTCCACTCAAGGGCAAAGAGGCAGGGCGAGAGATCTCCGGAAATCAATCACCCCTCCGGGTAAAGATGAACCTATGAAGAAGCCACCAGCAACACCGGCGGCAATGCCGTTTGAAACTCCCAAAAGACGTAGGGACTCGGAGGAGCAAACTTCCCCCCCCACCGATGGAAATCTGTTAGTTTCCAAAAAGAAGGCAAAGGAACCAAAGCTGGATACCGCACAGTCCCCAGAAATGGCTAGGACCCTCGGGAGTGTTAACACCAACGCTAGTTCCCAAAAACCCACTCTGGAAGCCAAAGGAGACCCTCACCCACGCGAGAGAGATGTCCAGGACCGCGCCGCCGGCGTCCCGACGCCTAATACAGATGACAATGGTCAGTCCCAAAAGATCCCAGGTAAACTCGTGGAAACGCTGGAAAGTGGAAATAAGTGCCCAACATACCCTGAGGATAACCCCAGAGCACAGGGAACATCGGGAGAAACCACTAAAGGAAAGTGTAGCGAAACCGCAAATTCAAGCGGGATTCAGCCACATCTCCTATATAGCGCACCCATTACGAACCCGAGTCCGAACGCACATATCGGAAAATCGGGCGAAGGCGCGAGTAACAAAACCGAAGACCCCAAGGAAGCCAAGGGAGAAAACATCGAGGGAGGCACCTTAACCCTGGAGAATCCCTCCCTAGAAAGCGCTGACCAAATGTCGGGAACAGAAGGGCACTCGCAAAGATCAGACTCGGAAGAAAACGAGATGGAGATCTCCTCCGATTCAGAAATCACAAGTTCATCGGAAGACGAAGAAAACAACTCACAGAACCAAAGCCAGACAGAAACTGTAGCGAACGTTAAAATTCCAACAAAACTAGCAAGTCTTTCTGAAAGTGCAGAGAAAACCGAAAATCGCACAAGTTCGTTAGAAAGTGTAGCGAAATTATCCGCACCGGAAACTGTAGAGAACGTCGAAAAATGTATAAGTTCTTCTGAAAGTGTGGCGAAGATCCCGGAGCTGGAAACTGTCGCGAACGCCGAAAAATTTCAAAGTCCATGCGAAAGTGTGGCGAAGAACATGGGCTTGGAAACTGTAGCGAAAACCAAAAATATCACAAGTCAAATTGAAAGTGTGGCGAATATTTCAGGCAAGGAAACTGTCGAGAAAGGTAAAAATATTCTAAGTCCACTCGGAAGTGTGGTGAATATTTCCGACAAGGAAACTGTCGCGAACGACAAAAATTTTCAAAGTACATCAGAAAGTGTGGCGAATATTTTAGGCAAGGAAACTGTCGAGAAAGGTAAAAATATTCTAAGTCCACTCGAAAGTGTGGTGAATATTCCCAACAAGGAAACTGTCGCGAACGACAAAAATTTTCAAAGTACATCAGAAAGTGTGGTGAATATCTCCGACAAGGAAACTGTCGCGAAAAGCAAAAATATTCCAAGTCCACTCGGAAGTGTGGTGAATATTCTCGATAAGGAAACTGTCGCGAACGACAAAAATATTCAAAGTACACCTGAAAGTGTAGTGAATTTTTCCGACAAGGAAACTGTCGCGAACACCAAAAATTTTACAAGTTCGCACGAAAGTGTAGCGAACTTTTCTGGACTAGAAACTGTCGCGAACGACAAAAATCCCACAAACACAAACGAAAATATGGTGAAAAACCAGGAACTTAATAACAGAGAATTCATAGGAAACACAGAAGAAAACATGGAATTTCTTGCTTTTGTTAGCGAATACTTGAAAGAAGGCCACCTTTCGAATGAACTCCCCGGAAATAACTATAAGGACCTCGAGACGGCGCTAAAAAGTTATCAAGCAGCAGAAAGCAACAAAAGACTATACGAGAGGGGGGACCTAAGGTCATTCAACCCAACAACTGTCGAGGAGGAACCTAGTGATCCAGAACAACGCAATACCGTAGTGGGAGTGGAAAAGTCGGGAGAAAGTCAGCGCGAACGGGGTGGATTGAGTAGCCCCGGGAGCAAAGACAACTATCCCGGTTTAGACACCCCCCTACTGGATGAAGCGACAGGTGGTACCCCTGAGAACTGGGAACAATGGGACAATGGAAATGATGGCGAACTTATGTACTTAAAAGCCATAGAAAGGAGACAAAAAGAAATCAAAAAGGCAATGGCAGATGGATGGTTGAGTAGAAACCTAAGCTACAGGGAAACACCCCCACCACTCTCTCAAAAGAAAGTGAGAATCATTGACAACATTGCAATACAAAGTTACAACGAAAAATACGGCCCTAACTTTGATAAGGAATTGGATGAAATCAACAAACAGCTGGAGATGCTAAAGGAAAAAATAACTGAAAATGCACCAAACGAAAACACACAACCGCAAAACAACGTGGAAGAGGCCACAGCGGGAGCCAGCTCCTTGATAGGAAACCCAGAGAAACAGCCACATAACAACGTGGAAGAGGCCACAGCGACTAGTTCTATAACAGGAAATATAGAAAATATGGAAGTCGACGATTTCTCAGACACCTTAGTCTCAACGAAAATTGTAGAAATGTTGGAAAAATCCAAAAAAGACAGGAAAGCCAAAGAGTCAGGCTCGAAAAATAGAGCTACAGTAACACCTAAGCCAAAAAGTAAACCGGCTGAGAAACCTGCGCCGAAAACAGCAACCATCACGGAACAGAACCCTTTAACACCAGAGGCGGATTTAGAAGGCTTTACCTTGGTAAAATCTAAAAAAGGAAAAAAGAAAGCAGCAAAAGCGACAGCTACCACCAATGTAAACAAAGAAATGAGCAACTCTGAACCAAATACCAACTTGGAGAACGATGAGTTGGCTAGGCTAAAGGAAAAGATGGAAGAATTAGAAAAGGCACTAATAGAGGCACAAAAACAATATAAAGAGCTGACAAAGGTAAATAAGGAAGCAGAAATCCTTCTGTCACCCAAATCCAAAGCCAAGAAGAAGAAAGAAGAGTTCCCACCCCTGGGGGGGAGAACACCGAGCCAGTCATCCTACACCAGTGACAATCGTTTCCAAACCTTAGAAATAGAGGGAGAAACCGAGGGGAGTGACGAGGCGCCCCTAGAGTCTGACGATCATAACCAAGCGGCAGGCCCGGTTAACACCAAAACACAGAAAAAGCAGTCTAAGATGCCGCCTATCCTGGTGCAGGGCATCATAAAATGGAACTCTGAGGCCCGCGAGGTCTTCAGTGGGGAATTGAAGGGTAAGGTAGAGGTTAGCTACCGACGAAACACCACAATCTTCCACACTGAGGACCCCGAGGATCATCAGAGACTTACGTGCTCCCTGAAGCGCGCCAAGGAAGAATTCCACTCATATACACTGCCGGGGGAAAAAACACATGCTTTTGTGATTAGGGGCCTCGACAGTGAGCCGGAGCCGGAAGAAATTAAGCAGGAGCTTAAAAATGTCCATGACATAAAGGCAAGCTCAGTCTACCGGCTGCGTAACACTGTCAGGCCTCTTTTCATGGTGATAACACCAAAGAATACTACCTTGGCGTACTTGAGGAAGCACGTACGTGCCCTGTGTAGTACCAGGATAGTGTGGGAACTACGTAAAAGAGAGCGAGCAATAATCCAGTGCCACCGTTGCCAGATGTGGGGGCACGCAACTTCGAATTGCAACCGCACGCCCAGGTGCTTAAAGTGCGGGAAGGAGCATTGGACCCGGGATTGCCCGAAAACTCGGGACACTCCTGCCGTCTGTGCGAACTGCAACGAGGATCATCCTGCAAACTATACTCAATGCAAAGTATACGTAGATAGAGTAAAAAGCATCGAAGACAGACGGCAGAGCGAAAAAGCTAACAAAACCAGCAAATACCTTCCCGCACCCCCCCCATCTGAGAACGTGTGGGACAGAAGGCGCCAGCAAATGGCGCACAATAACAACAATAATGGTCAGTCGGGCCCTGGGGGCGCCTCGAACACCCCAAGGAACAGAGAAACGATTGTACATACTCCAAATCCTCCAAGGTCAACCAATCCACCCCGAAACGCCCAGCAGAGCCCTCCGGGAGCCGGGGCGGCAGCGACGGTAGGAACGCTTTGGGAGGTAGGCGAAAAGTGTAAGACCATTGGTCAGATGACTAACCTAGATAATCTGAGTATAGCGCTTGATTACATCATTGATGGTTTTAAGCGTGTTGGGAATAATAAAATGGGAAGAGTCCAGGTAATGCTGGGTCTCCCGAGCGTTCTCGAGGGCTTGGACTTCTAGATGCCAGTAAAGGCATGTATGCTAAATGTCAACGGGATTAATAATAAAATCCCTAGTATTATTAATTTCGTTGATACCCACAATGTCGACTTAATGTTTCTTTCCGAGACGAAGCTCAGACCTCAACATCGTCTGAATTTCAGAGGTTTTGTCACCATTAGGCAAGACAGGCCGAATGCAGCAAGAAGTGGGGGTGTGGCTCTCCTGGTGAGGAAGCATGTCGCATACACACAGCTGCCACAGGTAAATAGTAGCATAGAGCACATCGGCGTAAAGCTAGAAGATGGCACCTGTGTGTATGCGATATACAACCCACCCAGCAATAGGTTTACCGACCGGGACCTGGACAGCCTGTTTAGCACTGGCCAAAAAGTGCTACTGGCTGGGGACTTGAATGCGAGGAGGCCGGAGTGGGGCT
This sequence comes from Zygogramma bicolorata, assembly GCA_032362365.1. Lineage (NCBI taxonomy): Eukaryota > Metazoa > Arthropoda > Insecta > Coleoptera > Chrysomelidae > Zygogramma > Zygogramma bicolorata. The sequence continues at coordinate 21,790 of JAVJAQ010002527.1, forward strand.
GTACCAATCAGTCCAACAGGAACGGCAGGACGCTCTGGGAATACTCCAATGATAATAATATGGTAATAGAGTATCCTGATGAACATACCTACCAACCCTGGAACGGTTCGTCACCATCCACGATCGACCTGGTCCTAAATAAGAACGTGAGGGACTTGGGGGGGCTGACTGTTGTCCAGGAACTCAGCTCCGACCACCACCCTGTGCTGTTTGAACTGCGCAGGGAATGTCGTCGAGTGTACAAACGTAAGTTTGATTACTCGACGACAGAGTGGCCGGAGTTTCGCAGAATCCTTAACAGACTAACTGTAATAACACCAAACATACAGAAAGAGGACCTGGACAACAGTATGGCCACCTTCATTAACAATATACAAACCGCTAGGAACCAGACGACCAGGTTGGTCGTGGTTAGGGAGGGCAAGGACGTTCTCCCGGCGGATATTGATGAACTCATCCATGACCGCAACAGGGCGAGGAAACGCTGGCAGCAGACCAGGGATCTCGCCCACAAAGCGGAGATGCTAAGGCTTGCCAAGCAGGTGAATAGGAAAATGCGTGAGTTCACCAATAAACGTTGGGAGGACAAAATTGCCGCCCTGTCCGTGCAGGACAACTCACTATGGCGGATGGCGCGCCGGATCGATAAGAGATTCGAGCCCATCCCAACCATGGAGAGGGGGAATGCACGGGCGGTGTCGGACCGGGACAAGGCCCAAATGTTCGGGGAGTATTTTCAGAGCGTCAACAGGACGTCTGCCGATGTAAGCCAGGAGCAGAGGCATGCAACGGCAAGAGCCCGGGACCTCCGAAACATGAACCCGGTGGCAATCGACGAGCAAACCCTTGTTAGATTGCTCACCGATCATGAGGAGGTCCTGGAGGCAATCAAGAGAATTCCGCTGAATAAAGCTCCTGGCGAGGATAAGATTGGTGCGATCCTTCTCCGGAATCTTCCGCGGAAGGCTCTAGTCCAGTTCGTCCACTTAATAAACGCAGTACTTAGAAGCCAGTGCTATCCAGACTGCCTCAAGGTGGCGGAGGTAATACCGATCCACAAAATAGGGAAGCCTAAGAGCGCTGTGGAGAGCTACAGGCCCATTTCCCTGCTGAGTGTCGTCGCCAAAGTGGTTGACAGAATCATTCTGAATAGACTGATGCGACTTGAGGGAAGGATGCACCTGATCCCTGAGGAACAGTTCGGGTTCCGGAAGGGTAGAAATACCACTTCGCAGGTGGCCCGGATTGTCCACGGGGTGAAGGAGTCCTTCCACCAAGGGAAGAACACCGTCATGGTCCTGTTGGACGTCGAAAAGGCGTTCGACAGGGTCTGGATTGAGGGATTGGTCAACAAAATGTGGAGTGTAAACATGCCTTTACACATCGTAAAACTGATCGACAGTTACCTGATCAACAGATCTTTTCGGGTAAGAGTGAACGAGAGCGTTTCGGGTGTCTTCAGGACCGAGGCAGGTGTCCCGCAGGGATCCTGTTTGTCGCCGCATCTGTACTCTCTGTATACGCACGATCTACCAATGTTCAGGAGGACGAATGTTGCCATGTATGCGGACGATACCGCCATATATGCGCATTCGTTCGCCAGTGAGGTCGCGAATCGTCAGATTCAGACCCACATGGACAGGTACATCCTGCCGTATATGGAGAGAAACAAGATCAAGATCAACGCGAATAAAACCGAGCTCGTCAACTTCTCGAAGAAATTCAAAAATTCGAAGATCTTCGGGAAGTTGCGAATCGGCGATAACATCATCAGCGAACAGGAAAGCGCCAGATACCTGGGAGTTGATCTCGATAAGCGCCTCAATTTTAAGAGGCACATCAGCCTAGCAATCCAACGAGCGGGTGCAGCGGTAAAACGTATGTACCCGCTCATTGCACGGAATTCGAAGCTCGATGTGGACAGCAAGCTGCTTATTTACAAGCAAGTAATTAGGCCGGCTATGCTGTACGCTTGTCCGATATTCTGCAGTCTCAAAAAGACTCCGATGACGAGGCTTGAGAGAATGCAGAATAAAGTCCTCCGTATCGTCACTAATAGTGATCGATACACTCGCATCGAAGACTTACTTGAAACAGCTTGTATAGAGACGATTACGGACTACGTCAGACGGACCTCCTACTCGTTCTACAAATTCTTCCTACCCAAAAGCCCTTTGACTCGTGGAATTACGGGCATCAGAGCTCACCATAATCAGCCCAGGAAACATGGGCTGATTTATGAGGCCCTCGACCTCTATCGGGAGAGGCAGTGATACCGGACTAAAAAGCTAATAGCTTGATAACCCAATTGTCATAAGCCGGTTTTTCTAGCTTTTCCGGCATTCCCGACACGATTAAGACCATCAAAATGTACGGCTTGCTTAATTATCTCATTCATCTGACCAAAAAACACGCGCATAAGCCATCGAGGCAGGAGGCGCGTCTTGCACTCTTCCAACTACCGAAAATCTCGGAGCGTTTTTACTAGAGAGACCTACTAACACCTGTAGGCATGCTCTCCGCTGTCGCGCCGGCGGCCGCGAGGGTGCATGTGGGGCGAGCGTTGCTCGCTCGCACACTCTAGGGTGGGCGAGCGGGCGGTGCACCTACCACCCCCTCCCGTTCTTACCTGCTGGTCGGGTTTCTCCGTCACAGATGGGAGCGGTCCAGGAGCTGCAGAAAAATGATCTGTAGAGTGTGTATGTCTTGTATATATATATTTCTTGGATTGTTAACTGTTGAATACCTGTGTTGTAAATTCGTTAAGAGATGACATGTATATAAAAACAGAAAATAAACGTTTTGAATTTGAA
>JAVJAQ010002527.1:39232-199551 GCA_032362365.1 Zygogramma bicolorata
AGTTATTACGCTATTAGGTAGAAAACGATTAAATTTCCACAAAATTTGTTGTCTTCCACCTGTCCCGTTACACTGTATCTTCATCAAGCGAATGTATTTAAACACTGTGTTTAACATACAGTGTTTAAATACATTCGCTTGATAAAGGTACAGTGTACCGAAACATGTCGCGAAGACAATAAATTTTGTGGAAATTTAATCGTGTCTACCTAATAGCGTAATAGAAAAGTTGTCAGAGTTTTTGTGCATCGTCGTCAGACAATTCACTATTTTTGAATAGTTAACCTAATATGCTACCGTTCCCATTCGAGTGTGTATTCTTGACTCAATTTTCATTATTCCTACCGTTTGTTGCGGTTTATTAATTTTTTTTTACTTCTTTCTGTGAAGGTGTACGATTTTGAATCAGTACTGAATCCGATTCAAACTACTATGCCAATTCCCGATTACTCGTACTCGATCAAGACATTCAAACATGAGCCTTATTCATTTGCTCATTTGATAAAATTTTCATACAATGATGATTTGTCAAAATTTGTTACGTAAAGGAGTATAAATGCAGCCCAGAAATTCTTCTCAAATTTGAAGATGATTTGAAAAACATTCATGAAAATCATCTCAGGTAACCTATTTCTATGGACGCACAAACCCCTGAAGAAGAGGAACAGTTTGCTTCTGCCACAAATTGTCGAATTGTGGCATTTGTTCTAAGTTAATGATGGCGAAGTGAGAGATCATTGTCATCTCACAGGAAAAAAATTATTGTATTGAGATGCGTAAACATTTCCCACAAATTGAAAAATTCTATTTGATGAGGAAAAAAGGTATATTTCCTTATAGCTTTGTTGATGACTTTAACAAACTAAATCATCCAATCCTTCCAACCTAAAATCAATCGTACACATTCAATTATGAACATATATCAGATAATGATTATAGGAGGACCCAACTTGTATAGAATTTGATCGAGTGCCAGAGTTTGGGTGAATACCCCGATTTATATGTGAAGTCAGATGTTTTACTGTTGTTGACATTTCTGAAAACTTTAGAAATATAGGTATGTATTGATAAATATAAATTGGATCCGGCACAATACTACACCGCACCAGGATCATCTTGGGATACCATCTTGAAATATACGAAAATTGAATTGGAATTACTGACTGACATTAGTCGTATGATTCATTTTCTCCAAAAAGGTGTACGTGGTGGAATTAGCCAATGTAGTGAAAGGAAACAATAAATTGCCAAATTTTAATCCAAATGAACCAACCATCTCCGTTTATTTCATCCTTGGATGCAACAAATTTATATGGTCACATCATGTCACAACCATACCATGAAATGAAATACCAACCCATGAAATTATAGATCTTGATATAATGAATGTGGATGCAGATATGTACGGAAAGTGGAAATTTATCATCCCCAAGAACTTCATAATAAACATTCTGATCTTCCATTCTTAGTTGAACGTTTGATACCTCATCCATGCTCGAAATCAAAAGTTGCCGAATTGATTCCAAATTTAAATGGTAGAAAAATATATTGTTCTCTATAGAAACTTACAGCAAGCTCTCAATCATGGTTTGATAGTAATATACACACATAGAGTATTCAAGCAACCATGTTGGATGAAGCCGTATATAAATATGAATACTGAAATGCGTAATAATAATAAATCTGAAAAAGACTTCCATAAGCTTATGAATAATGCAGTATGTGGAAAACAATGTAAAACGTAGACGATAAAATAGATGTTAGACTCGTTACACATTGGGAAAATATAAAGAGAACTATGGGTGCTAGTTGTCTCCTCTCGCGACCAAATTTCAAAATTGCATCTTAGATTTGGAGAAGATGCCTCCTTACTCTACACTGATACCGATTATCTTACTCTCATCCTCAAAGTGTATACAGAAAATTCCTATGAATTCATCAAAAATAATATAAAAGTTCGATAATTCGATACATCTGATTACATATAGGAAACCAATTCGATATTCCAGAGGCAGAGTCAGTTCTGGGATGAATTTCCAAATGATCCAATAATCAGCAAAAGACCAAAGGTATCAAATAAATGGTCTGTTGATTGTTGTTAATTCTTTTATTTTAACGTCGGCCTATTTCCGCTACCAAGGCCAATCAGCGACGCCGGTGAGCACACTTCCCCCAACCGGAAATTTTGCCGAACCCTCTGGTATTCCAACCAGAGGTAGGGATCTTTAACGAGCCCAACATCCATGGACTCGGACCAACGGCTTAACGTCCCCTCCGAAGGACGGCATATCCTCAATATATCTTGTGCTCATTGATATATTGTCTGCGAGCTATGATATGCTACTTCGCTGCAACTGTACGGGCTTTCGACACGGTATAAATGGTCTGTTATTAATAATGAATTGACATGTGAAGACTATGAAAAAATTATCGAACAGGAAGGCATGATATTCAGGAAGATGAACTCATTTAAAAGCGTGTTGAATGATATTTTTACTGAACTGAAAAATAAAGTCACATTATAGGTACCACGACGACAAACGATTCATCATTCCAAATACCACTCAAACCCTTCCATGGGGTCATAGCGATATGAGTTTTATCAAAATGATCCGAATGACAACATTCGTTGTATTGTCATTGCTTACATTGACTAAGGAATATTTTTACCACATATTAAAAGATTTGGAATATATTGTCTTATAAAAGGCCTCAATAAAAAACCTTTTCGGAATCAGGTCGCGACATTGACTTACATATACGCATTCGTTGACAAATGGTTTGATGAGCGTCTAAATGTTTTGGCAAACATCACACTCAGTAAATCGAATGTGTTATAAGAGAAGTGTCGTGGCTCTGATTCGAGATTGATAAATAAACCTTTGGTCGGGGAATTGGAAACAAGTCCCTGATTGATTACAAAATTGTCAGATGTAGTCAGTAATACGATTCTGCCCGATAGGGCAAGTAAATTCAGTGTTGTTGGGTTTTTATTTTGTAAGTATAGGTTTATAATGAACGATTGTCGTTTTGAGTGAATGTGCGAATCAATAAAGTTTGTATTTGTGTTTTCACCAACTGATTTCATCCTGGTTATCACAAAGACCATCTGAGCTAATTCAACCCCAAGGAAGGACCAAAATTCCCACCTTCCTTCCCGACATGGTGGAGGTCGCCTCGCTTCGATTTCGAAGATTCATTCTTCATAATGAATCTTAATAAAGTACCCTCGTGAAATTTCGCGATATGAAGTTTTTTACTGAAAATTTGTGATAACCGCATGAATAGTTGTTTTGAGAATGTGTGTGTGTGTGTGAAATGTGCGATTCTAATTTCTCTTTTAGGTCATTTTCAGTATGATTTGTGTGATTGATATTTTTTTCGAGTGAAATGTATGTATGTATGTTTCTGGTAGCTTGCCAAATTTAAGGGATTAATGATTGATGATGATATTGTGTCTCGAATGATTTGATTGGCGTGAATGGGTTGGTATTATTTGTCTGATTTTTCAATATCATTGAAATTTTTGACTAGGTCCTTTTTTTCCACGGAAATATATGTGCTGGTATAATCAAACTTCAATGAAGTAACAAAAACATTTTGAGAAGTTTTTTATTCGATGAAATGAAAACGAAGTACAAATATTTGTTGAGATATTCCTTTTGCATTCAGTGAGTGAATCAAATAAATATAATTATAAATGTTCAATAAGTAACGTAAATGATGTTGATTGATAGCTATAACTATTTCTTTGTTGTTCAAAATTTTATCTGAATGAATATGATTTGACGATTCGATCAGATGAATCTGAAGTACCTATGCCTTATTGCTTATGGATTGGTTATTATTCTGAAAAAATGACGTTATTTTATGAATCATACTTGAGAAATTACGAAATATGTCTTGAAAGCACTGCCTAGTCACCAGTGGAGATACAGCTATTTGCAACAGCTCTCTCGGAAAGGCATATATATCATCGTGAGGACATAAAAAATAAAATCTTTGACGGTGTGAATACGAAATGAAAGTAGTGGTTCACAACAATGATTTTATATATTTTTAGTTCCCATTTCTTCAAGTTTCGATTTTTTTTTTGCGAAATTCAATTGCATATCAGTTCGTTATTGGTAGTGTGAATTTTTTTTCAAGGAAAAACTAGTCTTTTTTGAGAAACAAGTTGATATAATGAAAAATGTTTAGTGAAGAGTTGAAAATACTGAAGGATGTTTGTGTCTGAACTATCGAATATGGGGAGGTACTCTTGGAAGAATTGCGTGTGTTAGCGCTGAAAGATGACCTTACCCAAAGTGTTATTTGAGAAGAATATGGAAGATGACTGGAATATGTTGAATATTTTTCTTGATGCTTCACAGAGGTGAAGAAACAGTGTATATGTAATGTGTATTGATGTTCGAGTGAACATTTTAATGAGTGATAGTTGTTCAGATGATATACGAAAAAGTATTTTCGAGTGAGGATACGTTATCAATCATGTTCAACTGGTTTCTCAAATATTCTTTCATATCTAATAATAGTTTCGAAAAAAAAAACCGTTGGGATCAATGATTTGCGACCAGAGATCTCTCCGAAAAGTCGTTCATAAATTCATAACTGTTCTGTTGCAAATTTTAACGTTTTAACGTAAGCAATAAGGATTATTCTGCATGATGAAAAAAAAAATCGAATTGTGTAGATAATAAATTATCGTGAAAATTCGCCCTTTGGTTATGTGTCGATCATAGTGATTTCAATAAGTATATTACTTCGAGCTGATGCGAGAAAAAACAGTATTTTTTTGTTGTTTCAAGAAATTGATAACATAGGAGAGCTTGGTAGATGTGTCACCGTTCAACATGAAAGCTTGCCTTGAAGTTTATGGAGAAATAAAATTAGTTAGTTTTGTTTGTGTCTCGTTGTATAGAGGGACATAGTCATTGGGGAGAGCTTGAAAGAAGTGTTACGGTTTGACATGAAAGCTTACCCTGAAGTTTATGAAGATTATGTTGTCATGTTGAGTAAATAGGAGAGCTTGGTAGATGTGTCACCGTTCAACATGAAAGCTTGCCTTGAAGTTTATGGAAAAAGAATTAGTTATTGTTGTTTGTGTCTCGTTGTAAAGAGGGACATTGTCATTGAGGGGAGCTTGGAAGAGGTGTTACGGGTCGACATGAAAGCTTAGCCTAAAGTTTATGGAGATCATGATATGTTGAGTAAATGAGTCGAGACGTATGTGAGATTATGATGAAATTTGAATTGTATTTTTTTTCGCAACTCGAAGTGATGAAAGGAAGTAATCGATCATTGAAATTTTAGGGCAATCATGAAATTATATTGGGTAGAAAAATAGTTGAGAGATGCTTAATAATGTAGGGTTTTTCCTATGGTGTCAGTATATAAAAGGTTCAGATTCGTCAAATAATGAATGTTTCAGTAATTTTAATCTGTTACTTCATCACTGAGTAATTTGAAACACGATTCTTTGGGAATATCGTTTTTGAAAATACTTATTGATTTCTGAGCAAAAAAAAAAGTTTAGAAAGTTGAAATGTACTTCATTTATCTCGTCATAAAACTCGTTATCGAACTAATTCATTTCCATTTTTGATTCAAAATAACAATCTCGGAGCAGAAAATGAATAACCGCAAATTGTCTTTCTCTTAGCGCGTAATGCGAAGGTTTTCGCTGTCTTGTTGACAAAACATAAACATTTAGGTCATTGTTCCGAACACATATTTTATATTGGGTAGCAGTAATCATTCACCCAACGAGTTCATCGAAATATTTTCAAGGTCTAGTTTATGACACCACCTCGTCAATATTAATTATGCTGAAGTAGGCATGACGGAGTTCAAGTCACTGTTTTGAAAATATGAGTACCTATGTAATTATTTACGTTGATTGTTTTGTTACTCGAGTTGTAATTGAAAATGAAGAAATAGATAGTTATTCATTCAATAAAGATAAATTCTGAATTTTTATACTGCCATTAATTTTTCTTTTCATGTAAAATGACCCCTCATATTCAAGAAGATGCTACCACCCGAGAACAGAGGCCAGCTTGTTGTTCAAATCCATGGACCATCCGATATGAATTCACAGAATCCGTGATGCTGTGTTGAAGGAGCAAAGATAGGACGAATGATCAGCGGGCTCCATCCAATCTGGCTATTTGTGAACTTCAGTCAACGAGTCGCTCAAAGAAGTATGCTCCCAATGTTCAATCTAGCGCTATATTGGTCATTGGCAAACCAGACCGCAGGATGCTGGGGAGGAACACCAGAGCAATAATTGGTTTAGTTACAAGCCATCCAAGAATCCAAAGCAATACGCTGAACCAACCATGGGCATTGAGTTGTCTTGCCAATGATATTTTCCAGAGTTTGAAGCTGAAAGAGATCTACCGTCATGTCAGTCCATTCCGGTAGTATCACACAAGCCACCTATTGAGGAAACGGGCTGCAGAAGTCAAAAGCAGAAGGCAAGGGAGCGCTGCATCAAGATTAGTCAATTTCGTCAGTTGTCCAGTCTCTCATTCCCATAAGAGTCTTCCCCAAACAGTTACAGAAAGTCGGAGCAGTAAGGAAGATTTGAACTTTTCCGTTCCAGGAGTGTGTCTAGATTTCTAGCCATTTGCTGTTTGTTGGTATTTGTGAAACTATCTATTTTTCATAGTTCGAATGATAGATTCCATCTTTAATGATGAGGGCCATCATTCAGAACCGGGGGGCATATGTAGTATAAAAGGCCTTAATAAAAAACCTTTTCGGAATCAGGTCGCGACATTGACTTACATATACGCATTCGTTGACAATGGTTTGATGAGCGTCTAAATGTTTTGGCAAACATCACACTCAGTAAATCGAATGTGTTATAAGAGAAGTGTCGTGGCTCTGATTCGAGATTGATAAATAAACCTTTGGTCGGGGAATTGGAAACAAGTCCCTGATTGATTACAAAATTGTCAGATGTAGTCAGTAATACGATTCTGCCCGATAGGGCAAGTAAATTCAGTGTTGTTGGGTTTTCATTTTGTAAGTATAGGTTTATAATGAATGATTGTCGTTTTGAGTGAATGTGTGAATCAATAAAGTTTGTATTTGTGTTTTCACCAACTGATTTCATCCTGGTTATCACAAAGACCATCTGAGCTAATTCAACCCCAAGGAAGGACCAAAAGTCCTACCTTCCTTCCCGACAATATATTGTTTTATTTTTTTCTAATACTCAATCGTCGCCATAAAACAATACAATATAAATAAATGAAAGTTTAAAGAACAAATCGAAAATGATGATTGTGTAACTGTGAGCTTCCCTTCTAGCCCCCCAAGCTGCAATACGAACGTGAGGCCCGTCAAGAATTTGATGATAAGATAGCTGAAGGGAGCAGAATAACATTGGCTCCCAAATACAACAATTTTAAAAGTGATGTCGAAATAAAAATATCCGACGCAACCATTGCAATGCAAGAATATAATGCATTGGAAGAAAGAGTTGCAACGCTTGAGAAGAAATATCCGGAGCGTTGGCCAAACGATAGACCATTATGCTGGTATCCGGGTAAACGTCAATCCTGGTATCAAAAAATTATATAGTATATGCTAATATAGAATGCTATCTATCATGTGAAATAAACTGGTCTACCAAAAAAAAATGGGAAAAACTGTATTAAATTTGTACCCAAGAGGGTGATTAAAGAGCGATAGTGGGTTGGGTTAGTTGGAGTAGGAAAGGTGGGGTTTAGGGAGCGATAGTCGGTTGGACTAGTTGGAGTGGGAAGGATGGGACTTAGCTACAAAGAAATAATGACGGGAGTGGAGATGGAGAGTGGGAGGTGGGGGCTGGCTGGATTTTTAAAAACAGAGCTCCGTTCATAATATCTTCAGCTTGACTTATTTCAGCAGCTAGCCGATCAGTTTCATTGCCCGATTCCGGCCCAGTGCCGCATCAACAATTTGTACTTGACTTGTAACACTTTCAACAACTACTAATAGGTAAGTTAACAATATCAAATTTATGAATTTGTCTCATTTTATGTTTTTTATGAGTTTCAACCATGGATTTCTCCAGCTATGAAATCATCGCCGCCGTTAATAGCATTATCCCGAAGCCTATGTAGGGTGTCACGGCAGAGCCCATCGAGAGTGTCCTCCCTAAATTCAACCATGAAGATGTTCTCGGTATGCTGAGTGAGGGGATCATCCGGATGTGCTCTCCCAGATCCAGGATGAAGAGAATCCAGCTTCAACCACTGAGCCGGAGATGGTAGCGGCCCCAAACCAGGAGGTGAAAGCGTCGACATCGACGGCGAACCCATCAACATCGTTGGTCACCCCATCGACTTCTGTGCACCATCCCAGGAGGTGGTGGAATTGACGACGAAAGCGAAGGTACAACGCCGAAAACGGCCTGGTGGAGTTAGTGTCTCTGAGTTCAAAAAGAAGAAGACGTTTTTCAATATGTTGGATAATATCGACAGTGTTAGTCAATGCCTGTGTCTCGAGTATAATGTCGACATTTCCGTTTACTTGACAATGCACGACAAAATAGAGTTGACGATAAAAGTTTATGAAGGAAATGAAAGTTTATAGGCATCAAAATAATCTTCAAATCATGAATGATCTACGACATTGGAAAAAAATCCACTCCTGTTTCTGAATTGATTGCCATATTTTGGTATTATGTATAGGTGATCAAGAAAATGTGTGAATCAGGCTACGACGTCTGTAAGAAAAACGAAAGAGAAGACATGACTTAGAAACGAAATCCCTAGTGCCATCTAGCGGTAGTATCCATCCCTTCAAATGATATTTCCTTAAGGTTGACTAACTATATCTCTATAAACAACAATAATACTACGAAATTGAAATAAATCCCCCAAGGCTGAGCATCATAAAAAGGCGAATTTACATAATTCAATGAAATATTTTTTTACCTGGATCGATCGGCGCGATCTAGAAAGCGCTTGGCGCCTCCTGAATGAACTGGGCCTACGAGTTGAAAGCGGACGAGTTCTGAAACGATCTTTCCTATTCGAGCAGGGTGTATAAGAATTCATCTCATCTAGTAACAGCGGTTTTTAGTAAGAAGTGTTGAATGTTTTATTCAGCTGAAGTCACCGGAGCAGCTTAAGTGTTTTGTAAGAAAATTATAAGTCAGTGCAGTAGTTGTATTATTATATTAATGTAATAAAAAAAAGTTTGGTGTTTTTCGGAGTTTTATGTAGATAAACGAAGCCCCGAAATATCGTAACAATAATGTACATTCAATTATTTATCTTTTTGATTCGTACTCAAAAGTTCGTCGATGTGAAATACTTATATTCACATGGATGGTTGATTCCTGTATCTTGCAAACATTTCAAATTTCTCACCAATAAATTCTGTAAACATTAAGTATTTGCGCCAATTATATTATATTCGCGCATGAATATTATTCTGATAATTAGATAATCACGAGTATGTCAAGATTGACCTTGCTTTATGTTGCATTACAATGATTCATGAAAAACAAATTTTGCAAACACAATGTATTCACATGAACATTATTTTGATAATTAACTCATCACGAGTATGTCAAGGTTGACCTAGCTTTATGTTGCATTACAATGATTTATGAAAAACAAATTTTGCAATCAACAATGATGAACACGTTCAGAAAATGAATGAACAATGTAATTTTAGACCCTATCATACCAAGAATTTTAACTTCTCGGAAAGGATTGATTTGGAGAACCACATTAAGTTGAACTCACACTTCGTAAGAATCTTGTTGAATACTCTTGATTTTTGGATCTACTTGACATTTCAAAATTCATATGAAACCTTCTTCTAATTTCAAAATCATTATTTGTAATCATAACATATTCCTGCAGCAGTCTGCTCGAAACTCTAAAAGCTGTGAATTTGTTTATCCAACGCAAAGTAAGAGAAAATTCATAGCTAACAAATCACAAAATGTCAAAAGAAATACGGAAATATGCTCTTGTTTACATTTTCGACATGGTGATTTTAACTTTGTACACTTTCGTATCAGGATTGCCAATCTTGTTTGCCCCAGACACTTCCCCTAGCCTCAGGTACTCTCACACCTAAAGTTCGTAATGTTTCGTAACCTTCATTCCATGACTTTAAATGACAGCTTTGGGTTCATAAAAAAAATTGGTTTAACCATTAAAAGTCAAATAGAAAAAACTTTTTGGAAATTAGAAGTTAAGAATTATAAGGTTAGAAACAGCATAAACAAAAGAACTTTGGTTGTGCGACGACATATGCATCTGCCTCATATTTTTTATTTGCGATGAAGGAAGATGTTCATAAAGTAAATCCAATCAACTATGGTGATATGGACATTCTCCATGAAGAAACTGGACAGGGGAAATTGGATTTGAACAAAAAATGCCGAATATGTCTTCAACCTGGCTCAGATATGAACCCATTTTTTGACATATATTATGAAGATCTATCTTTAGCTAATGTATTCAAAACCATCACATCTTACGAGGTAAATATTAACAGCTGTATGTTCCAAGTTATTTTTCTCAGTAATATTGGGCAGCAGTAAGTTATTTGATTCTATTCTTCCAACAGGTACCTGAAGATGATCGGCTGCCTAAAAATATTTGCGAAAGTTGTAGTGAAGTTGTCATCAATTTCAATAATATGATATCAGTATTCCAAGAAAATGAGGAATATCTTAATAAACTGATCTGTCGAGCTGAAGTACATACTGCTGATAGAAATGAATCCATTTCAGACGATGTTGAATTTGTAAACATAGGTTCTAAAGATAACAACACTGACAGTGTTGGAAAAATTGAATATTTTGATGAGAGTAATTTGGATAGTATTGTTGAATGTGGAGTGGTGGATGAAACAACAGAAGAGGAAGGTAATTTGAGCACATTAGAAAATGATACAGAGGATCACATCACTGAAAAGTGCCTAGAAGAGCCTGAAACTGCAGATGAAATTGAAGATGAGATCAGAGAACATAAAATCTCTTTAGAACCTTATATCGATAAATATGAGTCAATTGGAAATGGTGAATATAATCGGGTAAAAACAGTAAAGTACTCCTGTGATTGTGGGGACTGTTTCTTACATAAAGCAGGATTCCGTCAGCATATGCAGTCTAAACATAATAAAGTGATAGAAGAGGTTGATCTCGACAAATATACCTCCGAAATAAAATTGATTATTCCTACTGGGTTTCCAACTAATATTGAGTATGTCCCTTCTAGAATTATTGCAAGGAAGAATAAATTACAGTGTAGAATCTGCGAGTTATGCTTCTCTTCACCCACTGAAGTTAAAGAACATGAAGAAATACATAAGAATCATATTTGCCCTCAGTGTGGTGCAGCATTTCTAAAAAAACATTATCTCTCAGATCATCTACTTATACATTCAGAAGACAAACACTACAAGTGTAAGATTTGTGCGAAGACATTCAGACATAGACACACTCTAAGTGTTCACAAAAAAACACATGACGTTGCTAGGAGTTATGTCTGCGAGACTTGCGGGGCTGGATTTCGAGCAAGATGCACTCTTTATACACATAAAAGATTGAAACATACCAATGACAGAAATTATCCTTGTACAGTTTGCAATTTGAAATTCAATCTGAAATCAACATTGGATAAACATTTCTTCAGGAAGCATACTAGTGATAGAAAAAAGAGTTTTGTTTGTACTAGGTGTGGTGCAGCATACCTTAATAAAACTACCCTAACACGACATGTTGCTGAAAAGCATTTAGGAAAGGCTAAGACTTATCCTTGTAATATCTGTGAAAATAAGGTATATGCCATGAAAAAAAGTCTCATAGCACACTTACAAAATAAACATAGTATTTTTTAATGCTTTCACTAATATTTTTCATGCATAAATTTGTGCTGTTTTGAAATGAGCATAATATACTGTATGGTGATTTCATAGTAAATACCATTGTTGGTTGTTTTTTTTTTAAGAAATAAATGATATATTGTTTAATTTGGTTTGACTACCCACAACAAAATAAGGAACAAGCTCAGAATCCTCAGCAGCTGCTGTAAATTTCTTAAGATACATAATCATACAATTTCTGCTACAGATCTCAGTATTTTCGATTCTACCATTGTTTATAGAGATATAGTCAATGCCTGTGTTGAAACGATTTGATGTGTTTTTGTTACGCCATCTACAGTATAATGCCGATATTTCCCTTCACTTGACACTGCACGTACATCCTTAGACAATGCTTGTAGAGAGTCAACCACAAGAAAATATCATTTGAGGGATTGATACTACGGGTAGATGACACTAGTGATTTGTTTACAAGGTCTTTCATTTTCTCTATAAACTTCTATCGTCAGGGCATGGCCCAGCTCTTCAGGTTGCCTGACAGTCATTCGATATCTGAAGTTAAGCAACGCCGAGAGCGGTTATTACTTGGATACTAGTACTTTGCATATCATAGCTTGCAGACAATATATCAATGAGCACAAGATATATAGAGGATATGCCGTCCTTCGGAGGGGACGTAAAGCCGTCGGTTCGAGTCCATGGATGTTGGGCTCGTTAAAGATCCCTACCTCTGGTTGGAATATCAGAGGGTTCGGCAAAATTTCCGGTTGGGGGCTCACCGGCGTCGGTGATTGGCCTTGGTAGTGGAAATAGTCCGACGTTAAATAAAGAATTGAAAAAAAAATAAACTTCTATCGTCAACTTTATTTTGAAGCTTCATTATCTTTCTTTCAATACTTCTGTAAAACTGACAAACATAAATTTGCACCTACTTTTCCCTTCAGAGTAGGAAACTTCGTGTCGTGAATTCTCAAGTGGACGGAAATATCGACATTATACTGTAGATGGCGTAACAAAAACGCTTCAAATCCTTTTTACACGGGCTTGACTAACTGTATCTCTATAAACAATGGCACGATGTTTCCTACTCTGAAAGGAACAATGGGTAGAGTCATTGTCACAATGGTAGAGTTATCCAATGTATCTTGGCACAAACTCAACTACTTTTCCAGCTGCACACTGCACACTGCTAGTGCAAACCATGACGAAAGAAAAAACACCTACTAGGAATAAATTTCAACATGGTGAACACATATAATTGGTGTTTTTTTATCTTTCTATACCTCACAGAGATTGCTGGGCGTATACGTCATTTGTTCTGTGCCAAGATGGATAAGCTATACAGAGTTCTGTCTGTCAGTTTGACTGAAATGTTGATAGAAAGTTATTGAAGCTTCGAAATAGAGTTGACGATATAAGTTTATGGAGATGAAAGTTGAGGTATTAATAGTATATTATGCAACGATCATGTAATGATGGTTATTAATACATGAGCATCAACCGGGATACGAAACGAGCCGAAGGTGAGTTTCGTATGGTTGATACGAGTGCATTAATAACCATTACATAAGAGTTGCTTATGTACATCTGATAAATAGTGAAGGACTACAAATATTATATTTGTATTGCACACAATAATTGTTATTACTAGTATTTTTTCGAAAAATTCTACAGAATTGTAAATAATAGTATTAACTCGGAAAATACAACAATGAGAAATGAACCCAAGTCACCTCCAACGCGAAAGTTCATTCATGGCGCCTTATACCGCACGGCCACGAAGACGCAATAAACTTGCTGGAAAATAAAGGGATATATATTATGCAATTGTCAAATGAAATAATTTTTTTTGTTGACTCCAACGCATGTGTAGAAGAGCCGAAGGTAATCCTATATCGCTGGTATCAGACATATTTATTTGATATGATTATCGAATTTTGGCTATATTCTTCAAAAAATTAATAACTATATGCTTTTTGACAAACGTCAAATGAAAGCATGCACATCGTGCTTGATTGAAAAATGAATTTTTATTTCCCAAGAAACTACAAAGTTTATAGAAGGGAAAAATATTAACTTAAGAATATTATACATTAGAGGGAAAAAAAGGCAATAAAATCAGACTGTTTCATTGTAGAAAATGAAAAAAAAAATATGACAATAAAAAAATTTATAAAGAATTGCCAATTATCTATTTCATTAGATTTTTTTAAGTTGGCTTTGAAACGGAGTTTTCCATATTTCTTCATTGCATCTGGTAATCTATTATAAAAAATGATTCCTGTGTGATAAATTGACTGTCGTCCTATGTTAGATTTGAATTTCATCGTTGATAAATTTTTGGAAGATCTGGTTGAATGACTGTGCTGATCACTATTAATTTTGAAGATAAGATTTGAATGTTTTATTTTGTTTTTAACCAAATGTATGAAGGTGCAAAGTTTGAGTTTATAAATTGATGATATATCCAAAAGATTATTAGGTTTATATAAATTTTTTGTTGGTTCCCGATAATCAAGTTTATATATACATTTAATCAATTTATTTTGTAGGGTTTTCACAGGTTTTACTAGGGTTTTTTTTGCTGCTCCCCAAACTGAAATTAAATACTGGAGTTTGGAATATACTAGAGAAAAATAAATGAGTTTCAGATATTTAATAGGTATGAAATTTTTCAATTTGAAAAGGACACCAATCATTGGAGATATTTGTTTTCTCAACATTCCTATATGTTTGGTCCACGTTGAATTTTCATCCACATGTAGTCCTAAAAATTTGACAGCAGAGGAATATTCAATAATTCCATTTTTTAATTGAATGGGATCTTCTGATAGGAATGAATTTGATTTTTTACAAATATGCATAAAAGATGACTTTTTGAAGTTCAATGTTAATTTGTGACTATTCAACCAAGATAATATTGTCTGAAGATCCATTATCATGTTAATTTTTATTTCTTGTTTATTATTTCCCCTATATATTATAGACGCATCGTCTGCAAACCTTTTAATTTTTCCATTCAATTTCAAATCGGAAAGGGAATTCACATATATGAGGGAAAGAACCGGTCCAAGAATAGATCCTTGAGGAACGCCACATATAACAGTTTTTGATGAACCGACTCCTTTCCCCATATAGACGAATTGCTCTCTTTTTGATAAATAATTTTGAAACCAGGTATGAACTATTCCCCTAATCTCTATTTGATGCAATATACCTAAGAATTTTGTGATTAACTGTATCAAAGGCTTTTCGAAGATCTAGTGATAGGAGACCACATTGTTTATTGGAATCTAAGTCGAGTTGAAATTGTGTAGTAATATCTAATACAGCTGACTCGGTATCACTAGATCTACGAAATCCGTACTGTCCATCATAATGGGTTTCTATTGGTTGAAAATCTGTATCGTAATGAAAAATTTGTATCCTAATAGATTTCATTATAAGAAAGGTTGTGTGCATATATGTGTATTATTAGAGTAGGGGTGTAGATAAAATAATTTTCAAACCATGAATGATCTGAGACAGTGACGAAAAATTCCACTTTTGTTTCTGAATTGATTGTCATCTTTCGGTTTGGTATTCAAGAAAATGGGTGAGGCTAAGAAAAACGAAAGAAAAGACGACTTGAAAACGAAATTACTAGTGTAATCTACCCTTAGTATCCATCCCTTCAAATGATATTTCCATATGGTTGACTACTATATCTTTATAAACAATGATACTACTGTATATTTTATAGATGGATTACCCATGTACTATAAACAATATATTTCTGATATTCAGGGTGGGTACTTTGACCTGATTGAGAGTCCAATAAATAATCACTGAGAATGGACACCATCTCCTGTCAATAAAAGAAAAGACAGCCTAAGCACTGATTATTTTAACGGACTGTTATCAGGTCGTAAAGTACCCGCCATCAAACTATCAAAACAGGATGATGGAAATATAGAATAGTTTTCAATATAATATTATCTATACCTACTTTGGAATACAATAAGTCAATGGGTACATTGAAGTTTTCCTTCTGGGTGGATTCTGGAACAACTTATCTTTATTACAAGATAATTGAATTTAAAATTGTTTATTCTATATTCATTAACTCCATTAAGTTTTCTTGATAATTCACTTTTGCTATTAGAAACAAATCTATGTTCCGTCGAATTGATCTGCTAGTTCCAGAGAGAAAATCAAGTACAGCATCTTCTAATTCTGAACCCAGACAACACAGATTATTCCTGGAATATCATGTCATGAACCTGTATATCTTGAAGTACAATATCTCTACAGGAGATGTGTCAGTTATCCAATCGCAAGCTAAATGTTTGATTGAGAGGCGACCTGTAAACTATTGCGACAACCAAAGTTTTTTTAACCCTTAAGTTTTGAAAAATCAGCTCGTAAAATGCAAAATATGAAGGTAATAAATATTGAGGAAAGAAATGTTTTTCAGAAAAATATCCAAGTGAAAAAAATCGTTTATTGCATTCCTTTGGTACGCTAGCATTTCTGAATAACACATGAAGGTGGACAAGTACCTATACTCCCAATTTTTGTATATTTCCGTGTATAGTTCAGGCAGAAGGTCATTAAACGAGAAAAAACCTTGAAAAGATGAATGAAATGTTCATCATTCAGCAGAAAAAAGAATAATAAACAAATAAATATTTATAATACAAAAAACGTCACCTACATTACAATGCAAACTGAATACTTCTCTTTGTGATCATAAGAACCCGGAAAACAATCTAATGAGAATTTTGAATTCTTGCTTGCATAAGAGAATGTTGAGAAAAAAGTGGCTGCGGCCAAACCGTCCACTGATTCCATAGAATTTATGGCCTTTCTCTTCATAGTCCTCTAAGATAATCTCATAGACATTACAACTGATGGACTGGCCTTTATGACAGTTTTCCATACAACACGATGCGGAATACATTAGAGAGAGAAAGGATATGCACAATGAAATGATATTGTGAAGGACAATGATAATTCTATACTTGAATCACTCTCTCCTTTCCGAAACTATCTGCTACACATTGAGGAAGGAATTCGTTTAAAATTTGAACTTGAAGTATTCTATCTTGCTCATTCCGCAGTCCCCTCTCTCTTAGGGCCAGTCCATTATATTTATAACGTTCTAAAAAAAATTGTTCTAAAATTGTTCGTTTTCGTTAACCAGCTGACGAACGTCAACCCTCAGAAGTCGAAACTTGTGCGAGCAATGGATCAACGAGGCCTTACCTTTTAACGTGCGATTACCCAGCACGGTGGCCCGGCGAGGATTCGAACCCCGGCCTTCCGCTTGATAGGCAGATATGCTAACCACTACACTACCGAGACCACGTCCATGGATAATCTTTATAACTGCTCCCGAAACTCCTAATGAGTCATTTAAAGGAGTGCCAATTTCTGAACCAGAATACACTAGAAATCTCAAAACAATTCCCGTCTCACAATGACACAAAATTCCTTCCATAGCAGTAGATCGGAATAGAGAATAGATTGCATAGGAGGGGTGCCAAAAGTATTCTTGGGTTTATAGATTGTATATCATACTTAACATAAAGCTAATCTCTCTCAAGTACCGAATACTGTATAGTAGTTTTCACAATAAATGGTATTGACTGAAGGATTATAATAAAACCAATTAGACCCTTGAGTTGTAAAGTCCGAGATGCACATCATAAATGTAAAAGGACCGGATTCAGGTAATTTTGTTTCTCAGAGAGGGATTGTAGAGGATTACAGCTTACACTTCTTGTTCATTTCAGTCTTTGTATTTCATTGGAAGTGTTCACTTGTGTTACGGCGTGCAATAATTCTATAACATTTATTTGTTATTACAGACATTAATAGCAAAGATTTTATACCCCAACGTACAGAATAGGCAATATGTGGCGTCCGTGGATAAAAAGTAATAGTGCTTCTTCCAGTGGTTCGTTAAAGAAGAATCACTTATCTTGTGACGCGAAAATCATTATAAAAAATGTGTATAGTTCCTTACTTCAGCAAGTATATAACGCGGGTGCTGCAGCAAAAGTAACCAGTAATTTGACGAAGGTGCCTCTTACTTCAGTTAGACGAATTGTTGAAAATTCCATGGAATCAAGAAAAAAGCGTAAAGATTCCGGTGTCACAAAAAGTCTAGACGACTGAGAAAAACATTCGATAAGGCGAAAAATCTACACTATGTACGATGAGCAGCGTGTCCCTACAATCAAAAGTCTGAAACAGCGGCTCATCAATGACGAAACTCACATCAACTGTGGCCTCACTACTCTTTGGCGAGCTCTGTCTGCAATGGGCTTGAAATATCGCAAAATTGACAAGAGACAAGTAATAATGGAATCCAAACTTTTAATAAACTGGCGTTCTGAATATATAACGTCAATAAGAAAATACCGGTCTGAAAATCGGCCAATACTCTTCCTCGACGAGACGTGGTTTGACACGCATGACTCCTTTTCCAAAGGATCGTCTGATTCCTCTGATAAGTGTAAAACAAAAGCACCATCAAATAAAGGGAAGAGAATCACAATATTACACGCAGGATCAGAAAATGGTTGGATCCCAAACGCTATGTGGCTTTCTGCCAAAAATATTAAGGACTCTTGTGTTGATTATCACGAAGATACGACAGCAGAGCTTTTTGAAGATTGGTTTAAAAATTGTCTGTTACCCAACATTCCGCCAAACAGCGTTATAGTAATGGACAACGAAAGCTATCATAGTCGACAATTGCAAAAAATTCCTGGCTCGAAATTGGAGATTCAAAACTTCATGGCTGCAAATGACATATATTTTGGGGAAAATTATACAAAAAAAGAACTTTTACGAGTGCTGCAGTCATTTTCTTTAAAAAAAACGTATGTTTGTGATACAATTGCAGAAGAATTGGGACATAAAGTGTTACGACTACATCCCTACAACTGCATGTTCAATTCCATAGAGCTTATGTGGCACCAACTTAAATCGAGCGTGCGCGGAAAAGATACTTCTCCGACTATAAGTGGTAGTGTGATAGAATTAATTAGGAACTGTATGAATGACATACCTACCGAGAGTTGGAAAAGTTCTGTTAGTCATGTTATAAATGTTGAAAACTCGTACCTTTCTATAAAATCAATTGCGCCAATTATAATTAATTTAGATGAGGATAGCGATAGCGACACTGAACTAAATATAGAATAGAATTGTAACATTTAAATAAATTACTTGTATATCTCCTACATTATGCAAAATTCAAATTTCTTTAGTTCGACCCTGTAGCACCTTTGCATCTTTTACCAGATGATTTTCTACACAATGGGATTGAATCGGGTAGTTTATTGCAGTTAATAAGCCAATACCATTTACTGTGAAAAATACTATACAAGGGATCATTGGGAGTTATGCAATTAATGGTAGGTCCTCTACCCCGGAGATGTAGCCCAGGAATTGCCTTCAGGGGGTTTCAAGGCGAAGGTAAGTAGGTGCATATACGATAAAAATGGAAAGGTCTACTTGTGTGTGGTCTTGTCGAGGGAACTGCTTCAGCTGTTTCAATGCTCAAGGGAGCAGTGGTTAGATGTGTTCGAATATCCTTAGCTGGAGTGTGGCTTCAAAGATTTCTCAATTATAATCCTATAAATAGGTAAATCCATACAAGACGTGAAATTATCACCAAAGATAAGTTTGATTTTTGCTCGGAAAATCCGCAAATTGCGTTCAAAAGCTCCTGCTTCCAAAAAAGTTTAAAAAAAAATCAGAAAAAAACGAATTGAGAGACCAGGTAAAGTAAGGTTTTGACCGATTTATTCAAGGTCAAGTGAGAAATATGCCTCGGCAATGGAGCACAATGTGACTGGAAGTTGGTTATTATACAGGGTTGGTCCAAATTATATAAATTTCAGGTAGGTGTAGAGAATGGTTTGTCCCAGTGATAACATGATCGATACGGTGTTTAATAACGAACAGAACATAGAAAAGCATGGTTACTCTCTTTCACCATTGGAATCATTCAGAACCGTAACATACTTACCATCCACACAAAATCAAAATGGTACATCAGTTAGCTGACGGAAACCATTGCAAGGCATCCGTCCTATCTCCACAATATCTGTTTCACTGTCGAATGTACATTTTTTAACGGCAATTTCCACAGACAAAATTGCCGTAATTGGAGTGACAGCAACAATTACGTTTTCTGGGAAACTGATACTCAATATCCAGAAAATATTCACGTGTGGGTAGGAATATCAAGAAACCATATTGTAGGACCTCAATTCATTGAACAAAATTCATTCATTTGAAATAACTGGAAACTACTGTTAAATCGTCGAAACGAACGATGGAGCTTCACCACATTACTCCAGACAAGTAAGAAACTATTTGGATAATACTAAAGATGAATGTTTTCACGGACGCTGGAATATTGAAAATAGTCCTTTCGGGTATTTATCCATGTGCGAGTTGTTGAAATGTTCGGCGTTTCGACTCTTATGCTGAAGTCTCTATCTAATTAAATACACATCTCCAACAATACAGCAATTTAGCTAGCTACGGTTAGACCAGGAAAATTACAATATCAACTTCGACAGTAATAGTTCAGAAAATGAAGCTGAAAATTATGGTGAAACCTCGCAATTTTTTCGTCCAGCACCGATTTGTACAAAAATTTGGAATTAGGCTTATTACACCATCTAGTTCCTTTTCTATATTGTGCCGTTGTACGCTTTTTGTTATTTAGGGGTGAAAAGTAACCCTAATTGTCAAAAATTATAAAATAACATTAAAAACCTAAATATGGGTAATAATAGTTAAATAATGATTGTTTCATGCTTTAGGATACAATTTCATAATCTTTCAGCCTACCCTTGTTATAAACTACCCTTGAAAACATTGAAGTTTTTATAAAATGTCTTCGAACTTTAGAATACACTGGTAAGAAATCAACGAAATATGCACTCACACACGCGAGCAGATGTTTCTTCTTCTCTTTCTTCCAGCTTCCAGTATGAATGGAAAAAGTGGAACATATAACGTATAACGGCCGAATATACCGGTTATGTAGATTACTACGCTCCGAAGAGGAAAATTAAAATTTTTCACAACAAAATTCTATCGGTTTTTTAAGCATAGCTCCTTCATTGTAGGTGACAGAAATTTTTTTCAAAAACGATTTTGTAGAGCTTTTCAAGAGCTATAAGACTATGTGAATAAAATTACTTAATATCCTTAATTTTTAAATGGGGAGAGTTTAAAACGCTTGACTAAGAAGATGTTCGATCGTAGATGTAGGTGTTAAACGGCTATATCTCGCCGAATATTCACTTTACAAAAAATCTACATACAGGGAAATTTTTGTCATTAAAGCTACAATTTAGTACTTTTTCGTT
This sequence comes from Zygogramma bicolorata, assembly GCA_032362365.1. Classification (NCBI taxonomy): domain Eukaryota; kingdom Metazoa; phylum Arthropoda; class Insecta; order Coleoptera; family Chrysomelidae; genus Zygogramma; species Zygogramma bicolorata. The sequence goes on from JAVJAQ010002527.1 coordinate 60,463, forward strand.
TTTTTCGTATCTTCAGTATTTTGAGAGATATTTTTAAGAATAGGGTCAAAAACACGAAATTGAAAAAAATTGTTTTCTCTTTAAACTCCAATTTTTCTAAAATTAGGCATTTTAAATTGGTTAAACTTCGAGGGGTGTATTAATAGTACCGATCTTATTTTGATCATAAGTCGGTCAATTTTCATTCTAGGAAAACTTTTTATTTGTTTGAAAGCTCCAAATAAATACTTTTATAAAGATTATATGAGCTTTCTTCGAAAAATACAAATTTTTCTCGTTATTTCGCTTTAAATCTTCCAATTTTATACATTTGACCAAAAAAGCTAACCATTAATTTGCTGTATCTCAGTTCGTATGTGTCGTAGGAAAATTATGAAGAAAGCATTGTTTGCTTCTCCACACTTTTTTGATAAAATGCATAGTTTTAGAGTTATTTGCACAAAAACATCTAGAAAAGTCGATTTTTTCGTCAAAAAACTGTTACTTTCAACTTCGAATAACTCAAAAAATATCATTTTCACGAAAAAAAGTAAGGAACATTCTTTTCTTAGAATTTCTTTTTCCGTCGATTCCCACAGTTAAAATGTAATAAAAAAATTCCACCCTCCGTGATGGGGTGGCACCCACCCCCAAGGCTCTAGCGCACAGCGGCATGATATAGAAAATGATCCTTGAACTATTCCCTACCTTCTGTGAAAATTTCAGGTAAATCCATGGTGGACAAGAAAATTGCGAGCCAAAATACTTCATTTCCTGAACTATAAGCCTGCTTTGAGTAACTGGTATTTAAACATACTCCTCTCACCTTGACGGGAAGGAAGAAAAGCGGAGTGAAAGCTGATCAATCAATGATGTTTGACCGATAAAATCGTAATTGATTCATAAATAATCGGACCGAATTGTGAGACGAGTATGTTTAAAATACCAGTTGATCAAATGCAGGGTTTACTGTCGAAGTTGATATTGTAGTTTTACTGGTCTAACCGTGAAGGGGTAGATTAGCTAATTTGCTATATTGATGGAGATGTGTATTTAAGTTCTTGATAAAGACTCCGGCATGAGAGTCGAAACGTCGAACATTTCAACAACTCACACACGGATTAATACTCGAAAGGAATATTTTCAATATTTGGATAATACTTTCCCCGGTCGTTGGATTGGCCGTCGAGTTGCCATGGAATGACCAGCCCGCTTGCCAGATTTGACACCCTTAGACTTTTTCATGGGAAGATTTCAAGCGAAAGGTGAACGAAACCTTCTTCAATAGTGAATATAGGGTAGAGAATAATGATTATTTGTAGAAATATCTACGTTCCTGGGTTCGAATATGTTCGGAGTGAAATATCGGGTAGGCTGTTCTTAGGTCAAGAAGTTCAAGGCAACCATTTCGAGCATCTTCTGAAGTAAATCAGCTCATTTCATCAAATTATGAAATTGATGTATTCAGGATATTATCAAATGTTCCGCCATTTTGTAGTAGTAGAAGCTCCAAAAGGATGTGTCACAAGATCCCCTTTCAAATTGATTCTGCTCCCAGATGGCGCTCAGTCGTCATCTTGAAATTCTTATCTGTCAATTTTACTCCCAAATTAGTATTCATGCATAAATTTCATTATCCCAAATTTCATTTTTTTGAGTTGGTCCGGTCACAAATAAAAGGGGGTAGACATCAAAGGAAACCACTGTATAATAATATAGTTTATAAGGGTTTTTTGGTGTAACTCATTATTTTTTGCGAGATATGAATAAATTTACATTGAAGTTACTATGCACATATTATTTATAAGGTATAAATCTTTGCTCTAAACACGTTTCTCTCTTCTCAGTTTTCAGTAAATTGTTGTAACCAAGATGGGGCATTTTTGTTTTTCAACTTTTTTCTTGGAGCTTTGAACAATGCATTCCAACAGTTTTCATGAAGATTCATTGACTTGCCCTGGATTCCAAATTTTATGATTTTCACGCCTTACGGCAATCGTCTATTTCATTTGTTGACGGTGCCTGATCTGAAAATCTAAATAGTGAACCTTGACATTTCGTTGAAATATCTCATTTGAACAGCTTAGAAACTTATGTCATGATTGTTTATAGTCATTGAAGCAAGCCAAGAATATTTTCGATCTTGCCTCTGAGTAGATCAAGATGAATGTGGTCTGTAATGATTTACCCAGTGTAATTGTACATTCAGGCTTATTCTGGAGTACACTGGTTATTGCCTAATAACTAATATTGGTTATTGAATTATTTCAATGTTGGAAATTTGGCGTATTCAGGAGACACCTAGGAAAACGATTATTGAGAATTGAAAGTCTACTAGATAACTGTTGCTTTTTACGAAGCTCACTGCACAATGCTGCCAACTTAAACAAAATTTAGGGATTTTTGAATTAGGCGCTCAATCACAATATCAAAACCACTTATTCTTATCGTAGATTAGTAGAGAAGAACGTAATAGTCGCCGTTTGTTTAACAAAGAAATAATGGCATTTCTGAAAAAAGGAACCTCTAAAACACAATTTGATCTGTATCTCAATAAAATAGAGAAAAATCCTGTTTTGATAAACGGGAAAATGGAGTCAAGTAGGGGGCCAGAATACCTACTTAACACATGGGAGAATCTGGCCACTCAATTAAATACTTGTGGGGATGGACCTATTCGTTCTGTAACTGAGTAGAAAAAGGTAAATGTTTATATTGAACGAGTTTCTAATGATGAATGCCTCATATATCAATTGTACTATCCACTCAGCTTAACTCTATATAATGCAAGTAATAACTTCTAGGTTTTCACGGAGTGGAAGTCTGCGGCGAGGAAGAAAGCCCGTGAAGGAAAAACAACAAAGCTCATTGTTTTGTTGGGGTCAGGGGCAGTTACTGGCCTCCCTGTAAATGAGATAGGATATGAGGTTAGTCTAGTGAATCAGGGGGCTTTCTAAAAGTATTATGAACTCTGATTAAATTGCATACCATCAAATAAATCACTTCGAGGTACAGTTGATTGCCAAAATCAATCAAAGAGCTTTATAATGGATTATCATATTTAGAGCGGATTTAGTGAACACATAATTTAATAGATAATGCATAACTCAAATTAAGGAAAATCTACTAGCTGAAAGCTGCCAATTCCAATACTTTATTATTGCTTCGGTATATTGAATAAAAATTATTTGGGTGACGGAATATAATTTTTTCAACTGGGCGATGTAATTTACGGTTATTTGAGTTATGCACTAAATGCATTATGCGTTCATTAAATCCGCCTTGGAAACTGAAAAAATGACTTTTCAACAGACTGAACAGATGAACAATGAAGAATTCACTGTGCCTCCTGAAGAGTCTCGTGAGAATGATGAAGAGAACATTGTTATAGAAGTAATTGATGAATCCAGTCATAAAACTCCTCAAAAGAAAAAACGTTAGTATTCCAAATTTTAAAATGTTTAAATGGACGATAGTACGGTAGTGGTGAATCTTAATCTTTGTTATTAAATATATTTTTTACAGGCATAAGGAAAACAACGAGCGATATATTGTGTGATGCCTACGGGAAGGCCATAACTGAAAATTGTACAAAATTAGATTCCATAAGTAACACACATTTCAGAAGTTGCGAAAGCAATAAATAGATATTGCGACATTATGGAAAAGCAATGAATTAAGTTCATTTCATTTTGAAATGTCCTGATTTTTTTAAAAGAATACTAATTTATTTATTTTGTAAAGTTATGTTGATTGGAATGAAATTTTATTTTGTTTATTAAAGTTCCCTGTTTGAGGCTTGTTTTTGACCACCCATACAACCCAAAAAATAGGTGACTGAATCTAATATTGGGAATAGCTTCTTACGAAAATAGTTCATGCATGTCCCTATCATATTCCTGTGGTGCTGTCAGTCATTTAATGCGTCTTTTCCAATCCTTTAATTATATTTTCATTTCAATTTTCTTTTAAGCAGGTTCAAAAAAAATCATCCATTCCCAATATGAAATGTACATCAATTATCTGGAGAATAATACTAATTTTGGAGATCTGTGTGCTCAACTCAATATGTACCCAGTGGACCCACTAAAACCATAGCTGAATGGCAACAAGTAATAAAATGGAAATAGTCAATTGCAAAGCTGCAAATAAAACCATAAGTTCGTAATATGAAAAGAAACGGAGATTATTTAATAACGAAAATACTGATTACCTTTCATTTTCATCAATCACAGCTTGAATGATCAGAGGAAAATCCAATATATCCATATTTTGTGTAACAAACTCAAGAACCAATGTCTGAAATAGTAGTTCCAACTATTTCAAATTCCAATAACCAATAGTCTGTTGTCCGTGCAAAGTGGTCTTCTGAATAGGGATATTGATTATTTCTCAATGTTGAAAAGATTATTGAAAAATAACCAACATTGGAAAATTTCAAGGTACTCCTGAATAAGAAACCGCCATATTTGTTGGTTATTTTTCAATAACCAATGTACTCCTGAATAAGCCTGATTGATCTGATTTTTCCCCATGTGATCGCAAAGGATTGGATTTCTATTTCAGACCAAAAAAAGTATCGATGGTTCTTAGTAGTAATTGTTTATGTACACGTTCAAAATATTTTTGGAAATAATTAGAAAACCATCTTCATCTCACTCATGGTAGAATCACAATCTTTCACAAAAACACAATGGAAAACGATGTCCAAAGTCAAAGTGAAATTCAGAGGAACATCCTGTATAAAAAGAATTTCAAATGGAATAAATATATCACTACGTTTTATGTAATATATGATGAATGCGTTTTCTTAATTTCCATCGAATCTGCCTGAATCACTTGCTCGACTTTTGAAAGTAGTTTCATCTATATTCACACATATGTCTGCAACCCGTCGCGCACACCTTATGCGAAGAAAACCACTGTCGGATATGCGCTAAATGGCCCCCGTGCGAGCACCCTTGACACCAAACGTACAATCCTTTCACCACTTGATTACACACGGTACATAGCGCGTACTCGGAAGAATGGCATCTATCGCACAACCATCCCACTCTTTGTAAAGGTTTGCCACACTTGCTGCAATTCGTATTGATTCTTGTGCTCTGCTGGTTGAGTTGATAGACGGAAGGTAACCAAGAAAGTTTGATGATCTGGAAAAAAATCATGGTATATACATGATGACCCATAAAAAATGCTTGTGCGGAAATTATTGTTGGTGTAGCACAAATTTTTTTGATATTCCCCATTTTCAATGATCAACGAGACACTGGATGACATCGAGTACGTGAAACAGTTGCTTGCTTCGTGGACATAACTATACCCTGTCCATCCATGTCGCACTAAGGAACAAACCGAAATTATATTTTTTAAAGTGCAGTTTTTTCAGACTTTTTTCGGGTAGATTGTAGGGATACATATCAGCAGTTTCTTCAGCTGTATCGGTACTTGACATTTAAAAAATTTCAAAGTTCAAAATACCATATATGTACACACCAAAAGCGTTAAAACGTAACTGACTACTCCGACACTGCAGCGCGAATTCCAGCAGTCAATTGCATTTGATTTCGATTGGACAGCGTAAGGAGGCGTGTTTATTCTACCCAATAGATGCAAATGTATGTGGTGATCACGCTTCGATTACGCGTTGATCACGCATCTATCGTTGTTTGGGTTATTCTTTCGGTTGGATGGACATAGTATAGATACAGTTCCAATCCACAAACTGTTAAACAAAAATTTCTCAAAAATATAATTTTCAACTAAATTTTACGAAGAATTTGAAACGAAAATTCGCTGAATTTGGTTTTTGCACTATTGAATGTAGTTATGATATCAAATTTATCAGGTCAAATGTAACATATACCAAAATTACAATTTCGGAAGCGACCGCCATTTATTTAAAATACACTTTCCAAGATTTTGGATATTACTCAATGACAGGGTTGGATCAATGATTAATAACAGAAAATTTATACTTTTTGTACTTTCTATTTTGGAAACTACAACCTTTCAAAAACCAAATTACCAGCCAAATCCAACGAATCAAAAAACTGTGTATGCCATCTGAAAGTGGCAAGAAAAACCAGAAACACATTGTATATCAGAATTGGTGAACACTAGAAGAACACACTGGGAGAAACTACGAAAACGGGAATAGCAGAGCGAGCATGTCTGGAAAAACCAACATTACATCAAATGGCCTGAAACTGAAATCAACCACAAGGGGCAACATGAGTTTGTATAAGATTTTAATGAAGCTGATTAAACACTGTCTGGGTTAGCAATTCGAAATGTGTGGAAACCATTTATCTGATAAATGGAACAACTAAGGCTCAACGACCGAGATATTTGAGATCGGCTTATACACCATGATTGTGCCTTGGAGGCTCACTTATCACCAGAGGACGACTGCGATCGAAACTTGGAAATCAAACTGGTTTGATAAGAGTTGAAGGGTTGAGAAAATGGACGTTCAAACCATTACCTCTAAAGAGAGAGTATTCTCATTCATATTCAAACTGTATAAAGATGATTACCCCTAGAGAAGACTATCCCAGATGTCCAATGAAGATATTCTGAACTGGCATATAAAAACTATTGTTGATCGATTGAATCAACAATTATAGATATTCCTACATAGTTTTGGTCCTTCATCAATTCAAAATCAGATATGATTATGAAGACAGAAATTTCGAACCCTAAAGAAATGGTGACTTGTTAGGGGAACTATAAAATAAATATTCAGGTGGTTGATGAAAAACAGCATTTAAATTCAGGACTTTGGTTGGCATGGTTACTTTTAGAGAAGACAACTTTAGGGTAGTATTCAAAGTGGTAGTAATAACTCAACCACAACAGCAAACAGAAAGTAAAATTAGGGGGAAGTATAATAGCATGATGCTATGAGCGGTAACCTGCAAAAAAACTATTAGTGTGTAATTCACAGTATGTGAGACCAAAATGGTGTGTCAAATAATTGAATTGATAATTACCTGAGTCACAATATTCCATAATCTGTACTTGCTGAGTATTTCTATGTAACCCAGAAGCCAGTGCTCCTGAATTGCTTCATTAAGTTCCTTCAAATATTTTCTACAATCACCCAATACAATAAGAATACAAGCAGCAGTCTGAATATCTCCTAAAATTGCATGATGCTTCAATGCCTCTACTACAAGGCTACTCGGATCCCACAGAGATTTTTTGGGAGGTTTTGATACAGAAAGAAGAGTAATAGATTCATCTTCAATCTGGAAAGTTTGGGCGTCCTCATTGAAATCTGGCGAATGATGATTGGCAAACTCTTCAGGAGGCGGAGATCGATCTTTCAGCTCATGGCGAACCGGAAAAGCCTCATCTGGTATCACCCATTCAGGACACTCTGAGGTTATATGGCTGAAACCTCGATAACCTACTTGGAAATCTAAAAAAATCCATTAACTTCGCAATACATAATTGGAGAAAATGAAGAGACACACTAATACACAACAGAATATAAATAATTTCAGTTCGAAACATCAATTGCAGGAATATGAGGAGAGAGTTCGGAATTCCTCAGATCAAACGTGGATATGTAATTATTCGACAATTTATGGTTGAATAATTTCAATTCTACAGTAAATTGAAACTTCAGAATTGAAAAAGTACTTGATGAATTTTTGGCAGAACAAATATCGTTAATACCTTAGGTCTTATATTCTAATCTTTAAGAAACATTTGTTTATTTCTATTTTCATACATGTGAGTACATAAAAACTCAATTCACAAAAATCAAACTAAAAATGTGAATAAGCTCGAAAATTATAAACCAAACATCAGCAAAATCGAAAATAAAAAAGAATAACACATTTTTATCAGATGAAATGTTCAAACTGTCTACCTGCTGATAAAAAATAAATTCATATCACCCACGGATAAATCTCGACTTTTACACAGTTTCAATTTATATTTCACAGTTGGCACAATATACCCTTCAAATTAATATACATTTTTTAGTCACATATTCACACATATGTTAGATTACAACTAAACTATTTTTTTGCTACCTATCAGCAGAGAGTGCCTGTGAATGTTGTGATGTTACTGAGAAAAAAATGACGAAAAATTGTTTCTCAATTTCGTCGGTGCTGAGTTACCTTTTGTGAATCCGTGTGCGAAAGCAGAATACCTGAACTACTCGCTTTTTGAATCTTAAACTTCGCAATTTCGGATACACCCACACTATTAGAGGAAGAATTTTAGCTGTAGTTCCGTTTCTGAAGAGCTAATGCAAAGAAAACAAGTGTTCAAAAATATTTTAATTCTTTTTCAATTTATATTTTCCCTTTAACTCTTCGGGAAAATCGGCTGAAATTCATGAGTGTCGTAGCATCTCAATTCTATACAATATGTTCACCATTTTAGAATTTGCTTTATACCACAAAACGTAAAAAAAGTGTTTGCTTAAAATGGAATCTCAACTGTCATGTTCACAACAATATTGACCTTAGTGCTGCAAATATAGCAATTTTGAGCTTCTTCAGATCAAATTAAGATATATTTATCAAAACTATTTCATTCTTTACATAGCATAACAATATATATACACACATAAATCCCCTGGGTAGTAGGCAGATTGAAACTTCAGCGTGAAGTCACATTTTTCGAAAACGGCTTCAAAATCGGAGCCAAAACGTCGAACACCAAACTCTAGACGCGTTTCTCTACGATAACCTATGGAGACTTTTGTGTGATTTGACGCCGAGGTCCAAATTTTCTTATTTCCCAGCTCTTATCAGAACATATACATACATCCAAAATGCATTTACCTGAATTTAAACTGTCCAACTCCATATCAAGTTCATTTTCTCCAAAGGAAAAATCACCTTTCGGAAGGCCTGTTCGAATATTCAAGTATGTTGGAAAACCATTGTTATAGATGGCAATATGATCCACTTGGTCTTCGTTTTCAGTTTCTTCTTCACCGCTAAATTGATCATTGGTACCTGAGAATAAAACCCTTTTCAAAGGTTCACTAGATGACTGGGTTACTTTTTACTGCTAATCGTCAAAAAATATATTTATCATTGATTTATGTAAGTGATATTACTAGAAGTTTGTTATACCGACATTGGAGCGTTTTGAAAGGAGTTAGGGTCGTACTTCGTACTTACACATTTTCAAGCGTAGAACACAAATCTGAAATCAAAACGCGGAGATCTTTCTTCGTTCGGAAGTATTGGCCCTTCAAGTTCCAGAAACAAAAAGAAAATTATTCCTTTTCCATTACTCAACTCATCGATCGGAACAAAAGTAATTATTCGTCAGGTTTCCTTATTTTTCACAGCCTCGACCCGATTTGAGGATTTCGATTTCAGTTAACGAATATAATTCGGAAAAAAATATTGAGAAGGTGGAATGAGGAGTAACCTGACGAATGAAAACGTTTTTATTCTGATATTTTTTTATGTAAAAAATGCCAGAATATGCCCTTCCTCCGGACAGGGGCAATATTTCGAATAAAGGGAGAGTATAGCATTCTGACTTTACATTCGTGTTCTATGCATGGAAATACGAGGTTAAGACCAAAAATGTTTGGCTTGGTTGTGGGGATAACAGATTTTTGCCGGCATTGAAATGTATTAAGATTATTCATAGGCTAATGACACATTCATTAAATCCATAACTAGGTTCGAATTAATTACCAATAGTATAGCTATAGCCATTGAAAATATTGTGAAGATAACAACATTTGGCACATGGATTGATTCTGAAGTACTTCAGATATAAAAATATTCAATGAATTTGGCTGATTTTCTGTTTTAGGATTACAATATCTGGAGTCGTAATCCGGGAGAAAAAGTTATTCATCTCAATGTTTGGTTTCACTGTCAGAAATTCTCTTCTACAGGAGAGTTACGTGAAATCCATTGCAGGATTAAGCACATTATTAAAATGCGTTAGAATCGCCTTGCAGTTCGGGAATCTCATTGAGAGCAATTCGTTGCCGGCAATTCTCCTATTGAATTAGTATGGTAATAGCTGATTGGAAATACGAGCATGCACGCAAGAAAAAGATGCTGCAATTTCTTCGAGAATTGCTAACTGCACGATCCTTACAGTATATGATACACAGAATTAACTTGTCCTTGAATATTGTTTTCCCGTTTGCAATTCGGTGCAAATATATTCACTGAAGCTGTTACATCATTCAGAATAAGAAAATCTTTTTGGAAATTACTTGAAGTCTATTTCAGGACTAGCCCAGCACAAATCTGGAACTCGTTATGGTTATTTCTTGATTTTTTTTTAATTTTTCACTCCTAACTCCGTTCAAAAACATTTCAATTTGTTCATATCTCTCGAATTAATCCACGCACTCTCATGTAGAAAATGTATGTGATGAAGTAGAATGTTTCATACACATACATAACAGAATCTGACTGTGACAATTCACAACTGATACTGTGAACTGTTAAAACCTTAAAAAAAATTAACAAACGAAATAAGTCACCTCACCTACTACCTTAAAATTGGTTTGTTAAAACTATGCGCCTCTGTTATATAAAGAATGGGAGTTAGTTATTGGTTACTTTCGGACCATACCCTCAAATTGCAGAATAATTTTTTATGTTTCCGACAGTAAGCACCTTCTGTGCATATATATTTCACAGGAATATTCTTGATGACTGGTAAATAAATAATAAAAATATATAAATAAAATATATATATATATATATATATATATATATATATATATATATATATATATATATATAATGTATATCTTGTCTTAAATATTGAACAGATTTTATCTTTCTACTTACATATTTACCTTTGGATTTTTGTTGAGAATCCAAATCTTTCATATTATTTATTGTATTTTCCATTTGTACCACACTGGAAACATTATTAACAGGTTTGTTGTTCATTGTCACTTCATCTCTATTTGTAGTTCTGGAATTTATTGAATTTTGCATAAACTCCTCGCCATACATTGTCTTTATTATTTTCCATATCACAGAAATCTTAAAATAAATAGAAAGTTAAAATAGTTGACCATTTTCAAACTACTTCATGTGTTAGGTTATTCAGTCTGTAAAAACGTGTAGGTACTTGAATGAATATTGTTGATACAAATTTAAATTTCTGAACAACTACAATATAGCAATCAATAAATAATAAGAGAGTAGACAAAAAGTGTGGTTGAAGAACTCGGCCACAGTATATGATTCCGTTTATAAAAACAATTCAGGACCGGTTTTTCAATGCAAGATATCTGTCAGATAAAAATAACTAACGGTTTTCATCCTTAGCACTGCCAATTATTACTTACGTACAGACCCTCATTTCCTCCATCTATCTGACAGATAACTCATTTTCATAGTTTTCAAGGATGATAAATGGGTTATCTGTGGGACAGATGTAAGAAATGACAGGGTGCGCGTGAGTAATGTTGGGCAGTGATAAGGATAAAAACTGTTGGTTACTTCTATCTGATAGATATCAAGCAATGTCATTCTATCTGAGGGACCTTCATTCTTGCTCTAAGGCTACGTTAAAAATAACATGTTATTCTATTCTATTCTAATAATAATGTAATGTTCTTGTTGTGCTGGCGAACATTCACTAGAAGAGTGTGAGAAAAATGAAAATGAAAAGAAGGGTAGAAACTGTTTGTTAGCCAATGAGAAATTCAAGAAAGTCATGATATTTCTCATTCAGCCGACGAAATTCATAGTTGCGAAAGTTAGAAATATTTTGACATAATAAATCGAAAAAAGCTTTCCATGAAAAAAATTAATAATATTAGTATTTCTGAATTAACTTCCATAGACAATTATGAATTTCAGAAATGAACAAATATGAAAAATATGTACCTAAATGCCCGATCTCTCAAAAACAAAATGGACGAGTTAGAAGTTGTAACTCATGACCATGGAATAGATGTTTATAGTAGTAACGAAGACTTGAATGAAGAAAGAGGAAGTTATTTTTTATAATCAAACAAACTTTGAATCAGTCTATTGCAGTAGAAATAAACGAGGTAGTGGTACTGCGAATTTTATGGACATGAAACTCTATTTCAATGAACTAAAGACTGAATGTTATTTGTTTGGTGATATGATTATAAATTCCAAGCAGAAGAAAATATTGTATATCTACCAATGAAACTAATTTTCTGTATACAATGTCTGCATTTCTACAAGGGACATTATTCGATGTAGCACGAACTACTTTCTCCGAAAATGCAAGAATTCTCGCGATTTATGCTTATCGCGGTTTCGCAGGTATTGTCCTTTCTCCTAGGTTTGCAAGGGCAAATTCTTCTCAGGATCAGTGTAATCTCAGCTTTTCCTAGGAGCGTTTTCACCAGTGACTGTTCGAGGCACGAAGTTGAATAGGTTTCATGTTTTCTGGCTGAAGGATGCCTCTGTGTGCCAAGGAAACTGCAGCACCGGTGTCTATGGTGCATATAACGTCTATTCTATTCAATTTTCTTGGAATGGTTCTTCTTAGCCTGTTATCACATATGATCCTCCATGGTCTTGTTCTCGCAGGTAATTGCGAACTTGTCAGTATCCTAGAAGGTGAGTTGGACCTTGGTGGCATTCTCACCTTGCAATCTATTACGAGATGTCCCGGTCAAGCACACTCATAACATGTCCTCTGTGACATTCTCTTCCTGCAGTCTTCTATAAGATTTCCCGGTTTTCTACATCTATAGCAAATCCTTAGCAGCAGTCCCCATATCAAATCAAAATATACTTTATTGTCTGAAGTAAATACAACTTATAGACAAAGTCTTATAAATTAATAAGATGTCCAATTTCACCAAATATATAACATTTCCTTTTTTTTATGTGTGCTCATTCAATTTATCAAGGACTTTATCTAGTAGCTGTCCCACATCGTTGTTCGGGTTCATCTATTAATACTGCACACACTTTCGGCCACAAGTTGTTGAACATACTGAGGCATCGCTACTCCTCTTGATGTTCGTCAGTGGCAGAGTTCTATAGATCTCCGGTCCATCTATAAATGTTTGCACTGCCAGCTGTTCCTTGAAATCTCCAGGAGTTTATGGGTAAGCCAGCTGAATTAGAGGTCTCACATCTGCTTCAAATTCTTGCAGGCTCTCACCTGATTTCTGTGTGCCTGTTTTCATTTGGGCCCGGAATAGATTTTCTCGATGTTGATCGCCATACCGCAACTCTAATGAAAACATCGGATTTTCAAATTTATTTTGCTGTTCGAAGTTGGGCCTCTCAAAGCTAATATGAGTGCCGTAGTTTTACTTCTTTGCCCCATCCGTGGACTAAGACGCCTGTCCATCAAAAGTCGGTGGTTTCATGGAAATATCTGATGTGGCAACCCTGTTCTCGCGTTGTATCCACTCACCTTTTAACGTCTTGCTTTAGTTCTTTCAGTTCACCCTTTATTTCTCTCATTTGCATTTTTCTGTAACACATACTGGAAGAAATTGTCTAGAACTTTCTGGAAGTCATTCCCATTGTTTTTCTATTAGAACTAATTCATTCTTCTCTCACTTTTTAAAAGATTCTGGAGCGCTCCTTTTCGTTCTTTCTTTTCACCTTCTCGTTTTGTTCTCTGTTCTCCGAAAATTTTCTGAAGTACTTCTTCTCGATCTTTCTTTTCCTTCTGCTGTCGCTTCTTCTCTTGTTTCTCCTCATGCCGTCGCTTTTCATCCTGTCGTCGCTTTTCTTCCTCTTGTTTTTCCTCCTGCAGCCGTCCAAATTCGCAAATTGATTTTGGATAAATTTCACCATTCCCTCCATCCTATTGTACGTTGTACTCCTGGTATTCACCATTGATATTTTCAATTATCAAATAAATCCTACTTCCGACACCACTGTTACGATATTACTGGGTTCGTTTATCTAAATAATACTCAGGACAACACTAAACTATTTTTATTAACTTCGCTATAAAATACCATTACTGAACTGACTCATAATTCGCTTACAAAACACTTACGACTTCTCAACTAACTAAATCATCCAATATTCTTCACAAAGAACTACATAAAACTTCGACTCTCTACTTCTACTAGACTTCTGCACTAAGCTCAACTAAGTATTCAATTCTCATACTCCTCTCCCATGAAACGCGTTAGGCTTATACACAGTTTTGAATATGGAAGATACCTCCAGAACTCGCTCTCTTTCGACTCGAACGCTTAGTCGCTTCCAGATTTACCTATTGCCGAGATGATTCGGGAGCGACAAATAGGAATTCCTTCGACAAACGGACCTCCTCAATTAGCATACAAATTTTTATGATGCTCAGCGGCGGCGTCAGAGTTTTTATTTCGATTTCTTAACAAGACTATTCTCAAACAAAAATATCAGTTTCCTGTACGATTCTCACTGTTAGTGACAATCGTACTGGAAACTGTGATATCTTTGTTGATAAGGATTTTAATCAAGTATTGGCCAGTTCAATTCAATACCATTCTTTTTTACAATAAATTGAAAAAACAAAAAATAATCTCGAAATTTTACTTGCCTCAAAAATAACTTCAATAACATGTAAAAAAGATAGTATCAAGTGTGCCTGTTTAAAATTATAGACTCTCCTATAGTCATGAGAGTTCATGAACGAATGGTTCAGTTCACAGGAAAAAGTGCATGAACCTATACTGACTTTCAAAAATGAAGTATAGTCAATTGATTTTATTTCAATTTTTCATCTTTATTTCTTACATTGGGTTTTCCAAATTCTCGAGCCACTGCTGAATTATGTTCACATAATTCTGAAATACTTCTTCCATGCAGTACATAATTTTTGGCAAACGCCAGAAGATGTTGAGATTCTTGACCGGGATTTTGACTTTTTTTCGAGAAATGGTGTAACGTGCTTGATGCCTGATGGAATTGATCTATTGCTTGAGTTGTAGATATTTTTCTAGAAAAAAAAACATTCAAATATTGTTAATTTTCAGTACAGAATATTTCGCATTCTTTATATTTGTGCTAGAAGTTGATGAAACTTTTCCTAGAGATCAATTACCCTAACACCAAACTGATATTTCTGCACTCGATGTGCGTTTCGCTAACAAGGTTAACATCTTCAGAAGAAAATTGATACTGATGACAGTATCAATTATTCGTATATGAACTCCTACATTCCGTTTTCTAATTTTCTGCTGTTATTTAAGGATTTCAATTCATCAGGGATGATATTGTATAACTTGGGAGTTAAGTAGAGAAACATTATCTGTGTTGTGGTTTTTACCATCAAAGGTGGTATAGAGTGATATTTTTTTCAAGTATAGTAATTGTGGATTGAGAGTTGGTTCTGTTGCTTTGTGTTGTGATATTTTATACACGTCATGAAGAAGTGTAATTGTCGCAGGTCCAAGATTTTGGATTCGTAATGGAGGAAGTCTGATGAGTATCTGGAGTTTTTGGAGAATATCGGTTTTACAAATCTCCTCTGTACTATTTCTAACGGGTCCATACCACAATTTCATAGCGTAAAGCTCTCTCATTTGATGGTAGGTTTCCTTTAAGCTTTTTAAAGTTATGTTTTTCATCATATATTATGTGTGTCCCATTTTATGTACGAATCAATAATGATGCCTAAAATTCCATGGAAAAACTCACAAACATTATTTATTGTTATATCTATCTAGCTTGTTAAAACTGGGCATACTACGAGAGTTACAGCTGAAAGTAAATATTTTAATTTCTCTGTGTTGTTCTTGAGTAATTTATAATCAAACCAATTTTCATTGAATAACAGTCAGATTCGGCTTAGTTTTCAGGACTTTCAAATTATCGGACTTGTAAAAAATTGTAGTATCGTCAGCAAATCCTACATTGTTATCAGACAATATTCTGGTCCTCTTCTTCTCAAACTTCTTTCGAGTACTTATTAATTCTTAAAAAATTCAAAATTATGATTTTAAAAAAATATTCAGAAATAAATTATGAAAATCCTCAAAAAACCTTGTGGATAAAGAGTGCGATCTTTAGAACTGAATTTTTTATTTAAATCATTTGAGACAAAGTAAAATGTCTTACCTCATTAGACCTACTGTTGCTTTTGCTAAAGAATTAGAGGTACTAGTATTGTTGCTGTTGTTATTCTGAAGAAGCGATCTTTAGAACTGAATTTTTTATTTAAATCATTTGAGACAAAGTAAAATGTCTTACCTCATTAGACCTACTGTTGCTTTTGCTAAAGAATTAGAGGTACTAGTATTGTTGCTGTTGTTATTCTGAAGAACACATATCTTTTTTGCAAACAATGTATCTCCGTTGTTATTTACAGAAATTCCCTGGGGATTTGCTTTGCTAGCTGGTCGAGAAGCGTCACTGAATGTATGGTGGTAAAGGGCGAAATCCTTAAAAAAATTCATCATTACAAATACACATTCAATACAACGAGATTTCGAAACTGAAAATATCAGTGCCGTATATTTCCAATATTTTGTGGAACATACAAACATCGAAATGAAAGATATATATTTTGTTATTGATGTTGAACTAAACAATTCTGTTTTCTGATATATAATATATACTGTATGAAAAATGTTCCCTGCGATAAGCCGTTATTGTTTGTAAGGGGTAATAAACATTGGTATTATAAATTCATCAAAATGCATTTTGTTTTGAATTATTCTGTACTCACTCTTCCACTACTCAAGAATACATGAGGGTCTCCTCTCCAAGCTATTCCACTGGCAGTGTCCCTGTGTTCATTGAATGACGCAAATGGAATGTATGGCCTTCGGACATCCCATATATTGATGCTACAGTCTACAACTAAGGCACAACTAGCTATGTGGTATTTCCTTTGTGGCCTCCATTTAACATGACCAATAGATGCGATAGTATGAATTGTGTATTCCAATGTTGGCTTGCTAGTCAAGTCCCATACCTGAAATATCACTATGATTCAGTTGAACATACCATGTATAGGAACATATTCAAAAATCAATAGTTATATGATCGAGTTTTCTGATAGTCCACATTCTTGTGGACTAGCCGAGGATATTATCTCAAAAGATCACATTTGACATAGTCAGTGGGCATACTTGAAGACTGGCGTTAAATCAAATCATCTTTCGAACAATCTGTTCAGGCCAGTCTCAAATTACCTACACAGTAGGTTTCGGCTGGCACCTGTCAGAAAACAACTACTCCCCTGGCTAAAACCACGAAGGGCATTGAATTATATCCGACCGGTGCCAGTGCAGGTTTCTTCACAGAAGTAAATCCCGCATTTGCTTTCGTCGATACAAATGAAGGAATTGATTTTCAATTATAGGGACGGACACACTTGCAGACCGGTTTCGGGCTATTTGGCCACTCGTCAGTGCAAGGCAGTGCCATCATCAACATAAAGTCGATGACTTCCCATAATTGAAAATCAAAATCCTTCAGAGGATCAAGCCCCGACCAAAGCTGATGCGAACAACGAAGTTATTGCGCCATCTACCAATGGACGAGGTATTCCAAAAGCAAACCGAATTCGCCCATTCCTCCTGCGAGGAAAATGTAAAAACATTTGACATAGTCAGTGGGCATACTTCTCTGAAGGATTTTGATTTTCAATTATGGGAAGTCATCGACTTTATGTTGATGATGGCACTGCCTTGCACTGACGAGTGGCCAAATAGCCCGAAACCGGTCTGCAAGTGTGTCCGTCTCTATATTGAAAATCAATTCCTTCATTTGTATCGACGAAAACAAATGCAGGATTTACTTCTGTGAAGAAACCTGCACTGGCACCGGTCGGATATAATTCAATACCCTTCGTGGTATTAGCCAGGGGAGCAGTTGTTTTCTGACAGGTGCCAGCAGAAACCTACCGTGTAGGTAATTTGAGACTGGCCTGAACAGATTGTTCGAAAGATGATTTGATTTAACGCCAGTCTTCAAGTATGCTCACTAACTATGTCAAATGTTTTTACATTTTCCTCGCAGGAGGAATGGGCGAATTCTGTTTGCTTTTGGAATACCTCGTCCATTGGTAGATGGCGCAATAACTTCGTTGTTCGCATCAGCTTTGGTCGGGGCTTGATCCTCTGAAGGAATTTGATTTTCAATTATGGGAAGTCATCGACTTTATGTTGATGATGGCACTGCCTTGCACTGACGAGTGGCCAAATAGCCCGAAACCGGTCTGCAAGTGTGTCCGTCCCTATAATTGAAAATCAATTCCTTCATTTGTATCGACGAAAGCAAATGCAGGATTTACTTCTGTGAAGAAACCTGCACTGGCACCGGTCGGATATAATTCAATACCCTTCGTGGTATTAGCCAGGGGAGTAGTTGTTTTCTGACAGGTGCCAGCCGAAACCTACTGTGTAGGTAATTTGAGACTGGCCTGAACAGATTGTTCGAAAGATGATTTCAAAAGATCACATTATGGATTATGAAACCACAAAAATTTTTAGGGTGAACAGAATAAAATTAAAAGGTTATTTCTCGAAATGGTTCATATAGAACTTTAATAAAAAATTAGACATTGAAAATTTGAGCAAAATTTACCATTATTTCAACTTTCAATTAATGATTTGTATTTTGAAGACCTTATTCAGTTGATATTCTTCAAAACTCAACATTGAACACGTTCAAATATTTACTTTATCTCCTCAGCAACTGGTCTGACAAACGTCAATATTTCTACTGACATATTATTTACAATTCATTTTTACAACGTTTTTACTTTGGTATTTTATTTTGCCAATTCATTTTAATCCAACTCTGGTGAGTTCTACATTTGTATTTATACCACTTCTAAGTCCATTTACTCAAATTTTCCGAAAGCTTGAATATTCAGAAAATAGTGAACATTGCCTGAAGCCCTCCAAAAAATTGACTACAATACCCAAATATATATATATATATATATATATATATATATATATATATATATATATATATATATGATATATATATATATATATATATATATATATATACATATATATATATATATATATATATGTATATATATATATATATATATATATATATATATATATATATATATATATATATATGTATATATATATATATATATATGTATATATATATATATATATATATATATATATATATATATATTTATATATATATATATATATACATATATATATATATATGTATATATATATATATATATATATATATATATATATATATATATATATATATATATATATATATATGCTGGCTGGAACTTCCGGTTGATCCGCGTCTGGAAAGATTTACTTGTCTACGTTTCGGCTCCCATTTCGGAGCCATTTTCAAGACTGCGTGACCTTGCGTCTAGGTCTGAGTTGTCTTACTAGCTGGCTATCATCACTGGAGATCGAGGATTGAAGGTTGGTGGGATTTAAGGGTTCATTAGTAATTATGGCAGGATCAGGTATCGGACGGTCAATGGGAGGTTCGAACGGATTAGTTCCCAAGTCGGAGTAAATAGAAGTATGTCGGACCAAGAGTGGTTTCCAGGTATTAGGGAGTCTTTGAGAATCGTCGCGTTTATTGAGACAGTTGGGACGTTTTTCGATTTCAATGGCTTCACGGGTAATTCTGGTTTGGAGGGTTTTGGCTGTGGCAACGGTTTTGGTGTTTTTGAAATCTGTTTTGTGGCCTGTTTCTAAATGATGTTGGAATAATGCTGAAATCCGCACTTACCCAGAACGATTTTTCCGATTCCCAAATCCACAAGTCTATTAAACTCCAGCAAAACCGAGATCTTCACCCTAGACCCCCGAAGGATGAACCTGAACGACAAAAAGTTTTCCTTCCATATATTCATGGTGTTACTGATAAAATAAGTCGAATTCTGACATGACATCAAAACCATTCTCACAGCTAACAACCAAATATCCACCTACCTTCGAACACCCAAAGACACAATCCCCAATGAAACCCAAGGAATATATGAAATACTATGCTCTAACTGTCCCAGAACATACATCGGCCAGACCAACCGACGAGTGTCCTGTAGAGCATATGAACACGAACTAGCAGTCCGCAATTCTGACACAAACTCAGCATTATTCCAACATCATTTAGAAACAGGCCACAAAATAGATTTCAAAAACACCAAAACCGTTGCCACAGCCAAAACCCTCCAAACCAGAATTACCCGTGAAGCCATTGAAATCGAAAAACATCCCAACTGTCTCAATAAACGCGACGATTCTCAAAGACTCCCTAATACCTGGAAACCACTCTTGGTCCGACATACTTCTATTTACTCCGACTTGGGAACTAGTCCGTTCGAACCTCCCATTGACCGTCCGATACCTCTGATCCTGCCATAATTATTAATGAACCCTTAAATCCCACCAACCTTCAATCCTCGATCTCCAGTGATGATAGCCAGCTAGTAAGACAACTCAGACCTAGACGCAAGGTCACGCAGTCTTGAAAATGGCTCCGAGATGGGAGCCGAAACGTAGACAAGTAAATCTTTCCAGACGCGGATCAACCGGAAGTTCCAGCCAGCACATTTCCAACCGCGGAAGCCTAGCCGATCAAATATATATATATCTATATATGCGAAAATGGTTTTCTGGGAGTTTATCCGTTGGTTTATATATATATATATATATATATATATATATATATATATATATATATATATATATATATATATATATATATATATATATATATATATATATATATGCGAAAATGGTTTTCTGGGAGTTTATCCGTTGGTTTGTCGGTATTGACTTTCGACGTTTCGCCAACATCTCAGTTGGCATTTTCAAGAATGTTACTGCTCCTACTTGGTGCTAGCAACTGTTGTTTGAAAAACTTTTTCCAGTTTTTAAATAGTTTCTCGGCCGTAAATTGTAACCGATATGATCCGTCCCGTCAGCCGTCGGGTCGATTATGGTTGTCGGACCTTCGGTCAAATAGCATAAGGACAAAACAAACATCTTCCGGCCCCTTTCAACACCACCACCAGACGGGTCACAAAATGAATTTCGAGGCAGCAAAGTAAATAGCGGAGGTGAACTATTTCAGAACACGCCAAATTAGGGAAGCCATCGAGATAGAAAAACATGGAGAAATAAACAAAAGAGACGACTCTCTCTGAAAGTATTCGAAATGTCTGGAGGGCCCTCATCAACAAAAAGAAAAACAGTTCAAGAAATGGTCCTTCGGTGGATGCAGGTCACCACGAACCAGACCGACCGTTATTACCTGAGCAGTCATTAACCGAATAACCGATCTAAACTCAAGACATCACCTAGAAGATGGCAAATGAGACTTTGCCGAAACGTTGTGAGAATTATCCTTCAGAGGATCAAAACCACAGAACACGGAATGAAACCCGAAAAAACAACGCATCATATATATATATATATATATATATATATATATATATATATATATATATATATATACATATGAGGAGAGATAATTGAGGTACTACCAACAAAATTTACTCAGAAAAAAATTGGGACTACCTAACGAACCTGAATCTAAGTAAATCTATCTGACGTAACACTCATCTCATTACCCTAATCAACTTTATAAAATTATGCGAGCTGAAGGTGATAGGCCCACTATCAATATTCATTTATCCATTTCTGAACTTTCAATGGCATCGACTATATAATTGAGGTTCAGTAACAATTTCTTCTCCTGAAGACGCTCTTTTTCCTGGAAAAATGCGTGTCAAGAGTGATGAGTGATATCAGCTTAGTATTAGGGTAAACGGCCCTGAAAAAATATGGCAAATAAAAATAATTCTTCTGCTACTTGCACAAGTAGCAGATTTGCATAACTTATACGTTTGAGCATCGTGTGTTGTCAGAAAGCATAATAAGCCGGGGATAATGACGACCTTCCTTATTTGCATGAAACTGGTCATGATTTCTACCATCATTCAAGTTCATTGCTTATTAGGTTTCTGAATTGTCTGTTCTGACCAGAGAAAAAATCCGATAAATCAACTTAAGTATTAGGTATATCAATGAAACTATCAGTGGAAAATGCCAGAAAATGTCGTTTTCTTTGCTATTAATCGAAAGAGCCGATTTGGAACCAAAAATGAGGAATGAACTTTTATGGAGTATTTTTATAGGAAAAAAAAACGCAAAATTCGAGCTTTTTGAGCGCCCTCCAAAGCTTTAAACCCCAGTTTGTACTGACAGAATGTTGATTTCGTGCTCTGCTGCAGTACTGGATTCCTTTTACTTGATTTTTCATGCAGCTAGCTCTTATGCCTGGTTCATAGACCAAACCTTGAATTTTTCATAAGGAAGTTGTCAGAATGCTAGTCAATGTGACTGAGTGAACAATTCAAATATGCAATAGATAGATAATTTATTTCAAGTAGATGGAAACATGTTTGCTTAGTTCAGAAAAACTTGCCTGAAAAATACGTCACAAGTCACAACATGGCATACAATAGAAGATACAAATTCAAGACGTGAAATAAATTAAAAAATGTTTTGCAGTAAAATAGTGTTTCTATAACTTCACAAATAAAATTACCTTGTGCTCATTAACGGATTTTTTATGGATGGAACATGAAGAGTTTTTTTTCTTGTACTATAGTAATAGCAGCTACAATACTTTTCAAAATGACTAAGGTGATTGATAATAAATGTAATTGATTCAAAAGTTGCCAGTAACGTCAATAGACAACTAACACTACACACATCTGCTTAAACGGATATCATGTTTATTGTGGCAGGCTATAAAAATTTCTGAACTGGGGCAGATCAAACTACCACGTGAGGACGTTCATCTTGGCCCACTTGCAAAGCAGAAAAGTAGAAGAGTGTTCTATATTAAAGTAGAGACACAGTGCAATTTTGCATCTAGTCTGGTTTATAATGCTTTATTTTCGGCAATGATCTTTTCTCACACTAACATGCAGTGACTAGTACCTATTAGGGGGCTTACTAAAGTCCATAGCCTGGTTAACCTCGAAATGAGTTTTACTACATAAGTGGTACACCAGCTCTGCATATCCCTCATTATATGTGAGCAAGTTTCAGAGAGACCCATCCAGCACTACCGAAATGCTTTCTGTATACTGACAAACAAGGTCACTGAAAAAGTACTCACAGAGGTCATTCTCTTACAGCTTAAAGATCATTGTTCCAAGAATAGAGCTCTGATAGATGACTTGGGCTATGATTGTTCATGATTTGAAAATTTGTGAAATATTCCTCTGGTTTCTGAAAATATTATGAATCTGGTACTTGCCTTGATAGTTTTATCTCGACTGGCTGTTGCTAACCAAGTGACTTCAGGATGCCAGTCACAGGCGAATACAGGACCACTATGTGCTGTGTATTGCTGAAGGCACTTTTCAGGTTTACGAATATCCCAAAGTTGCACGCTCCCATTGTCTGATACTGCAGAAAAGCTGTACGGATTATGAGGGCTGAACTGAACATCTCGGACACTTTCTGTATTACTAGAAAGACGTGAATCTTATATAATAATTGAAAATGAACGACTCATCATAAATGCAAATTTTCACTTTCAACAATATTTAAAATTAGAAAATGTTGCAGATATCAATGAGGTGGAATCAAGTCTACAGTGGACCCTGGGACAAAAATATTTCAATGGTTTTATGGTGAATAAAAGTTGGGATATTCCTTGTATATATATATATATATATATATATATATATATATATATATACATATATATATATATATACATATATATATATATATATATATACATGCTTTGTAACCTTCATGTGGTTCTTCAGCGTGAAGCTGTCAGATAAACTACAAACCATTCAATTGTCCATAAGTGCTTCATATTATCTCCTGATGACTCCAACTTAATTGGTACACCATGATCAGAAAATAATACTATTTACAGGTCAACCAATTTTACTTTGTGAAGTAGAAGTAAAATCATACACTGTGAGGAAGATCGACCAATTAATTATATGAATGAAATATATATATATATATATATATTTATCTGATATGTATTTGTTGAAAAACTTGGTCTGATAACAGTAAATGGTTACCACATTTGCAGGATTTGATAATGGATATATGTAAGTTAATTTCTCTATTTCTTTGTCGAGTACATATATGTGTGACTGCTGACTCATTCACTAAGAGCAATCTCCATTCTGTTTATGCACATATCAAAGACAATGTGAATTTGGTTGAACTGTAGTGTTGGAAAGTGTAAAATTTTAAAAAATCACTAATTTTTGTTGATTTAGGTTAATGTTATTACCTATAAAATACCGTTACAGCACTTTTCAATCTAATGTCAAAATATCTCATAGTACCATCTTGGGAACCAGATATCAATTTATTTGGCTCTGAAGCATGAAAATTAACTTTGTTTACTGTACGCTTATGATCTTGGTAGTCTTGTTCTTGCATTGCCTTTCCTGTTTGGGTGAGGTTCCAAACACACACATGGCCATTTGTAGCTGCAGTAGCAATGAAATGATCTGAAAGCAAAAAACAACTCAACAATTGTTCTTTTCTAGATGCAATATTACCATCTGTAGGACTCCAAGATACATCGTTACAAGAAAAACCAACATTTAGATGCTTTGAACCTCTCACATTACATATTTCTCTAAACTCATTATCTTCAATGGCATATATTTTGAAAACTAAAAAAAAAGTGTAAGTGAATTTTCATTATAAGGAGAATTGAAGATACCATTGCGTCCACCAATCGCTACTTGAGTATGGTCTTTATTCAGAGCCAGAGCATTAACTGGGCCTTCTTGAAGCACATTAAATGTCATCATTGTTTTTCCTCAAGAGTGTCACTTGCAAAGATGAATATATTATCATATTTTCAGAATCAAAAGTTTTATTCTAAATATATATTGGTTTACAGCATCACAATTCTTCATGGGCATAATAAATAGTACTTAATTATGTACACAACTCTCCAATTAACAGTTGAAATCAATGATTACAATAAATAACAAATTGAAAAGAGATTTCACAACTTTTTAGGCTATGCCAGAATTGACAGCTAGACATTAGACATGACATAGACAGATGTCAGATAAGCTGTCGTTTGCTCTTGGGAAGAAAAGAAAATACATAGCTATGTTGGTATTCATGGGTAGAGTAGACCGAGTAGAGCTGAGCACAGATTAGCTGATCACTGAGCGTATAGAGCTTCTAATATGAAAACGAACAAAGTTTTGAGCTTTTGAACCTGTTACTTTTGTATTTATTTTATCTTTTTGGAGCAATATCAGTAATTCGTACTTGAATGTTTATGGATTTTACTTTGATTATCCATATATGACAAGCATATATATTGTTCATATCAAGCTCGTTTTGAATAATAATGTAGGTAGGTAAGTTCAATTTATATGTTTTCTTTACAATGATGTGTTTATTGATATCATATGAGGTTGATTTAAGATATGGGTACTTTTCCTATTCAGACTTGGCATTGCATTCCATTCATCAATAAAGAGCATATATAAACATTGATACGCTGCATTGTTGCTAGTCCATTGTACCTTCTTGGGAAGGTGCTGGAGAAATTTGAATATATGCTATTCATAAGAGAATAAATCTCTGAATACAGAAAATTCCTGTGCAAAAAACTTCTCTTTTTTCGTCTCCAAGTTTATGCATCAAGATTGAGTAATCATCAAATAATTGGCAAATACCAGAATGCGTAAAAGCAATGGGGAAATCAAATCAGTAATTGTACTAATAGAATTAAAGCCACCCAAAATGATAATATAGTTTATTTATTCGAAAAGCCTCCATTATCTACTGCGAGGTTTCATTTAATTTATTTATTTATTAATAATTCTTTTTCAAAACCTTTTACTAAACAGGTATCGTTCGTCAGTATGACTTTCACAATATATATATATTAGAACTGCAAGAATTATTAAAAAAAGTTTCTATCCCGTAATAATGATAAATAATCTCACTTCATAGTTCAATGACACATTTATTTTGCATCATACTTCGAATACGTCACATTTTCTTGCTCGATTTTCTCTTTAACGAAGCTCAGCACGAGGACTCTGATAAATAGAATAGTATATTATGCAACGATCGTGTAATGATGGTTATTAATACATGAGCATAAACCGGGATACGAAACGAGCCGAAGGTGAGTTTCGTATGGTTTATGCGAGTGTATTAATAACCATTACATGAGAGTTGCATACGCTATTTTATCTACACCCAATTAATAATGAAGAACTAAAAATATTATATTATTAGTTATTTATATTGAACACAATAATAGTAGGTAATCAATCGTATTTCTTTTCTACAAAATTATAATTAATGGTATAACCACGGAAAATACAAGAATGAGAAATGAAAAGAAGAAAAAAATAAAAAAAAAACTCTGCCGAGGTCAGGATTTGAACCTGGACGTAATTTTCCACTGCCGGCGCCTTTGACCATTCGGACATGATAGCCAATGTAGTTTGGTTGGAAATAAAAACATATGTGTTCCATTTGTCAAATGAAAAATATGATCCTTTCGATTGAATTTTTTTCTTGTCTAAGACATCTGTGGAGGGTCGCTGATAATTCTTCTATATCACTGCTATAAGACATTTTTATACGATTATCGAAAATTGACTAAATTCTTCAAAAATTCAATACCTACTGATTTTGACTCGACAAACGTCAAAATGCAAAGCTTGCACATCATGCTTGATTGAAAAATAATGGGTTTCTATTGGTTGAAAATCTGTATCGTAATGAAAATCTGTATCGTAATGGATTTCATTATAAAACGGGTTGTGGGCATATAAGCGTTTTATTAGAGTACGGGTGTAGATAAACATATATTATATATTATATTTATATACTTACATTGCCGAGATGTCGATGAATTTGACGTCACATTTCGATTCTAATATAGGTTTCTATTTATCAGAGTCCCCGTGCTGAGCTAAAAGAGTTACTCGATATGCACGTTCCGTGAATAAAAGGGCCTCAATATTTTTGCTTTGCACGCTTCATGTCTTCGATTCGGAATAAACCACCGTTTTTGAGTGGACTGAGTGCAACGAAGCTGAGAGAGCCTGCTCGATATGCTCGCTCAGTGAATAAAATGACCCCTGTGTATAAGCTCGGAGAGCTCATCTTTTAATAAACGAACGGCTTCAAGCAAAGTGAGAGCCCAGAGCTTAAAAAACGAGCTTAGATACACACGGCGCGTCCAGGCGTTTGTTTGTACAGCTTATCCATTCCATCTTGGCACAGAACTAATGACATGTAGGGCCAGCAATATATGTGAAGAATACTAAGATAAGACCTATTATACATGTTCACTGTTTTGTAATTTATTTCCAGTAGGTGTTTTTTCTTTCGTCATGGTTTGCACTACCAGCGTGCCACTAGAAATGTAGCCGAGTGAGTCCCGAAATTGAACGATCAAACGAACTTACCTGTGAAGTTCGATCGTAATTATATGAAGCTCCTCGTCCGAACAGATCACTGGTAGTAGAGCTACTCTATGCCTATGCCACAAGGTTCAGAGATATAATAAGAAGAAGAACATGTCATCTGTCACCACACACCACCCTCCCGCGGTGTCGTACGTCATTAAGTTCAAAGTCAAAAAAGAGTGTAATAGGGATTAAGTCGGAACTTAATCTGGTTGGGTGGGAAGTGATCTGTTCGGACGAGGAGCCTCATATGATTACGATCGAACTTCACAGGTAAGTTCGTTTGTCGTTCAATTATATTTCAGCTCCTCGTCTTCCAGATCACTGGTAGATGTTGAAAGTAGACACTTTTTTTTGTGTCCCTTTCACTAGTGTACACACACACTTGTATGTACACTTGTGAGCTACTATCTTAATCCTTCAAGAAAATTCATTTTACCTCTGGGTTTAATGTTTTTTATGAGAATGATGAATGATAAATTCTTATACAAGGCCTCAATGGGTATTGTAAATGGAAAAAATAGAGATTCTGTGCAGGTTTTCATCCACTTTCTCCGCCCAATATAGTGTTGGCAAACTCCAAGGATCTGTTTTCCAGTGGCGTGTTATAGAATCTGGCAAAAGTTGATGAATTCTTACTCCAACCTGCTGTTTTTCGTATGTTTTCAAGAACTCCATTTCTGAATGCCGCTGATGAGCCTGCATGTCTTGTGGAATAACCTCCAAACACTTTTACGTTCACCCCTGCCTCGTTGAGAGTCTTTTTGATCCATTTGCTGACGGTTTGTGTGGAGACCGTCACATGTGGTCTTCTTATAGAAAGAAAAAGATAGTTTTGTACATCCTTCCTGAAGGTAGCCGTTCGCTCTATGTAAGTCAACAAGGTTGAAGCCACACAAACATTGGGATTGCTTGTAAAGAATGGAATGTGCAGGCATGGTTGTGTGCTTTTCACTGAACTGCTTTTTACCTGATCCGATATTAGTATCTGGATTTCATTGGGAGATATAATTATATTTTCAACTTTGATTAGTGTCAGAGTCTGCATTCGATGTGCTGTTATCAAGGCAAGAAGTGTTATTAGCTTACGTGTTAATCTGTCTAGAGAAATCTCTGAATTAGGATACCATTCTGCCAAGTATTTGATAACTACTTGTGGATCCCAAATATAACTGTATCTCCTGGCTGGCGGTCTCAGTCTTGAAAGGGTCCATATATTGCATCATAATATACCATATCATAACGCTACATGGTAGAAATCGTAATGCGTCATAATGGTATAATATCAGAATCGTACTTTATAGAAATCGTATTTTATAGAAACGTATACTATCATTACGTACATTATCAGAACGTACTTCGTCATAACGTATTTTATCATAACGTATTTTATCATAACGTATTCGATAGAAACGTGACAAAATCATATTCGTAATATATCATAACGGGACACCATCAGAATCGTACAGGATAGAAATCGTACACCATAGAATTCGTAAAATATCATAACGGATTCTATCAGAATCGTAATCTATCATAATTTGGATGCGCGCGCATTCAAAATTTAATATATGGGCTGACGTTAGAATCTTAATAATTTTGGCAACGTGCATTGAAAATAGTCTAATTCGAAGGGGCTAAGCTAAGCCGTTCTCGATTCATTTTGGAATCACTCAAGCGGTTATTGCTTTCTCTGTTTTATTCACACCAGAAAGAAATACCGCACCGCTGCGGGTATAAAAAAGTAATGCTAGAATGCTAACAAATTTAATAATTAATTATTAATAAAAAATATCGGTGGGACGTAATTCTTCAAGAAACACATGATTCGTAAGATCTGCACGAGGTTGACAAATAAAAATTCATTTGAGTTGAACGTGTCAAAGGATTCTTCAAAAATAAATTCAAGTATGTTGATTGTGTTAATCAATTAGCACCATAGCATGTAATATTTAACATGAGTTTCTCTGATTCCTTTTACCTTTCAATACAAGAGTTTAAAATAATTCAAAATATATTTTTTGCAGGTTAATGACAATGATAATCAACAAGAATCCACGTCTGAAATCGGATGGTGTTCTTTTCCTGAATCCTGAAGATACAATTCTAATATTGAAATGGCGAGCACCAAGTGAAACAATGACAAAAAGAGGTGACATTTCACAAGTGTTGTTCATAACGAAGACTTTCGAGAACAAGTTTTTAACGATGAACGAGAACGTTTCCTACTTATTCACCAAACTCAAAGACCTGTTCATACAGCTGCAGTTTCGAAAGAATGTATCATCTTTCCCACCAACTGATTTCCTGGAGTCTTTGAAGTCCACTACATACTCTTTAGGACAATAAGAGGATTGCTCCAAATTCTTGTTGAATACTCTTCGTGAGCAGGAAAATAGCAAAATCAATACTCCTGACCGCTCTGTATTGAATTATTCCGTACAGTCCATCTTGTCTTGTGTTTCTAGAACTTTTGTTGGAAAAATCCCCACTTTTTTACGTTGTAGTACATGTACAAGAGGTGGCAAAAACGTTTGTGACTTTCTGGAACTTCAAGTGGCGTTTCCCAATAAGACTGATAACCAATCCTTGCAAAGCTTACTGTTGAAACATCTCAAGAAAGAACTTTTAACAGGTGATCATCAACTGTATTGCCAAATATGTGCCAAACTGACTCACCATTATAAGACAACAAGTATAGCTGAGGCACCAGTCAATCTAATAATAACACTGATGCCCTTCAAACATGATTCAACCTCTGGAGGAAGCACCAAACTCTTACGAAGATTCAAAATAGATGAACACTTCAATCTAGCAGACCACTATTATAATCTTCATGCAGTCATTGTTCGCTGTGGTTCTGGCATTGAATCTGGCCATTATTACTAATTGGTCGAAAACGAAACGGACTGGTTTAAGTTTAACGATAGTTGTGTCACTAAATATTCTGGCGATATCTTGGATTTATTGAAGCCCCAGGAGACACCCTACATATTATTCTATGAATGAGAGGACATTGGCAGATCAAGATTTTCAGGTGATGTGGTGCTGCAGGTTTTTCTGGGTTTTCCTGCAGCTGAAAAAGAAAATGTGCCACTAGAATCAATCAAGTCGCCCCGGATCGCCAATTAATTTTTGTTGTTTCATAATTTGTATTACTTTTTTTTCTCAATAAAAACACTTTCATAAAAAATGTACTCAAAGTGTCTGTACAAATGTTCAGTTTTTGACTGATATTTGCTTACTAATTTTAATAAACGGCACATGAAGAAAGAAAAACTCAAGATTTCAATGCTTCATGACAGATTTTGTTTCAAGGAGTATTGCATTGAACTTATTCACTAATAGGATCTGTTGTGTATGTATCTTTTAAATAAAACGACGGCTGGAGATAGACTGTCTTTTTAATGTCCCATTCCACCGATCACAAAAAACACCTTTTGATATTCTTGTTAGAACTTTTTACATTCCAGTACAATCCAAGGTAAAAGCATTTTCATCTAGAGGTACAGTAAGTAGCATAAAATATATTCATGACAGGATCTTGCACCAATCATATGGAAAAATGGCTTCTGGCAGAATTATTTGAGTTGTAGATCTATAAAATAACTCAATGACTTGACTCTTCTAAAATTATGAGTAGCCAAAAAAACGGATTCAACGTGCTCTTCCACACTCTATAGGTATAGTATTCCATTTTTTTTAAATTGTTTCAAAAAATGTGTGCTGTTGAAATATAAGCACTTTTCCATATAGTATACCAGATATTCATATTATCAAATATCAGGAGCCAGACAAATTGACATTTTGTATGGTGACTTTTTTTTGTACTCAAAATATTTCAGACATTTTCAAATTAAATGAACATACTCAGCTCACAGATCTCCTGGATTTCTGTGATTTAGATATTGGTATTCCAATTGAGGTCCTTTTTTTTCAAATGTTATTTTTTCTGGCAACAATTTTTTTTGTTAATGGTCAAGTTGTGAAGTTACACTGGACTAGGCCTCTTTGTGAATATTTGTTTTTTTATCAACATAATATTTTCCAGAATGATTAACAGAATGTGATTTATCAAATTCTGCACACTGTAGTATCGAAAATATCTAACTCACAGGTATGTTGTGTATCTGAATGTTCATTCAAGCTCTTGAATGTATATGCCGTTCCTATACATAGACTTTTTTGAAACTGTTTCATAAACATTCTGTAATTATTGAGGTGAATAAAAATCCATTCTTATCAGAAACACTAATTTAGCTAAAAGACACATCCCAATCTGTCTTTTTGATTAAATAAATGTTATTTGAATACCTGCAAATTATGCTTTAATCCGAGTCGAAGAACGAATTTTTGTTCTTTTAGGAAAAGTCTAAGATGTCTATTTCAAAAAATTTTTTTTATTCATCAACAACAATCATTTTTTTTAACATATCAACCTAGATTTTCATTACAATTGTCAACAAAAAAATACAGGGTGTAAATAAAATATAAGAAGTAAACCATAACAATAAATATTGGTCGAATGCGCCTTACCGAAGCAGGAACCTATATGACCACCCAAAGTAGAGAGATAGAGATTACATAAATATATTTCTACTAATGAATTTTGTTGGTAATAGGTAACTACATTTCACTATATATCTTGTACAATTATGATTAGTATATTTCCATTCAGCCTCAGTAAAAAATGAGACGACTGAAATAACTTAGTTGTGCTGTTTGTTTAAAGACTTCAAACAAAACTTCTAAGTCTCAGAACACCAAACAGATAACACTGGTCAACATTGTTTTTGTCACATAAACCTAGATTTATGGTTACAATATTGGAGGTTTGGAAACTAAACTTGAGGAGTTATTCAAAGCAGAAGCTTATATATCTATGATATAATCATCCTGATATAAAGTTGTCTAGATTGTGACATTCCTGATGGTGAAATCAACTTAGACGCTTACAATATGTTTCTATGTGACCGTAGTGATAAAACAAGTTTGAAAATCAGAGGAGACGAAGTTTCAATTACCACTTGTTCATACTTTTCATATATTTAATG
Organism: Zygogramma bicolorata; assembly: GCA_032362365.1. Lineage (NCBI taxonomy): Eukaryota > Metazoa > Arthropoda > Insecta > Coleoptera > Chrysomelidae > Zygogramma > Zygogramma bicolorata. The sequence continues at coordinate 92,886 of JAVJAQ010002527.1, forward strand.
AATAAAAATTGTTGACTTGTGAGTAGCTCTTTTGTTACTTCTGCCTTGACTTTGAAATTACATTGAGAAATTGTGTATCTACCCATTACCCACCTGAGGAACATATTTTTATAAATAAAAAAGACGTTTTTATGTTTGTTAATTTTTTTATTGAAACCTAGTCCTCTCTATAACCACAGTTCATATGAACTGTAGCAGAAAATGAATGTTAGCAAAAAAATATTCCACACTAACAACTACCTTATTTAATTCTTATAGACCTATACACTAATACAAAAATTCACCTGACTAAATGTTGACTAAGAAATCAAATAATAACTACTATCAGTAAAATCAAGAAATTATTAATGTAGGTCATCCTCCTAAAAGCTCCTTATTCTTCCCCACAGTAAAAACCCCATCATATGCTACTTGGTTAATTTCATCCATAGAATTGGTACTTTCTTCAATACCTTGTGATTTTTCTTCGTTTTCTATCAGTCTTATCTTTTTGATTTAACTTGAGGTGTGTGTAACTGTGTTTTAGTATACAATCACGAAAGAAACTATCCCTTCCTGGGTATGTGAAGGAATAGTCAGATTTGAACATTACATTATAAATTATATCCAAAATCTTAGTCATCCTGTTGAATGTGTTTTTCTCCAGACTCCTACTCATACCTGTCCATGAGTATTTAGTAAGAAGTTGTTTTGTGAAAATGATACCTGCCAACTTGTAACAAGCTGTTTTATATGGCATTACAGATCCAATACATCTGGTCAGGTAAAAACATTTTGTTTATAGGACTCTCCAGCTCTTTCTCCAATTTTTCTAAGGCAGATACCATGTCAATTGGGAATATGTGCAACTCATTCTCAGTAACAGTCAAGATTGTCAAGACGCTCAGAAATATCAGCGCACTTTTCCACGATTTTTTCAAACAAAACTTCTAGGTCTCAGAACACCAAACAGATAACACTGGTCAACATTGTTTTTGTCACATAAACCTTGTGAAGTTTTTTGTTGGTGTCATAAATATATAATAATTTTTTCAATCACATCCAGTTTTTTGTGACAGCCATATATTCATTTCTGACCTTAATATACTTATATTTGTTTAAATAAAGTCATGTAGGCGGCTGCATAACTATTGCATCAACTAACATACATTTTATGCTACATACATATGCTATTAAGCCACCAAAGGGTTCTAATAACCCGAAACGTCGCCTAGGGGAAGTATATATGCATTTTTTGATATATTTTTTTGTTTAATTTCCAAATTCATAAAAAATACGATACGTACGTAACATGCTTGTATTAAGTATAAGAATTTGAAACTTTCTTTTCCAGGGGACAGAAAACAAAAAAAAAATCCAGGATGCAATATGTTAAACTTGTTAAAAAAACAAGTACGATCGAGGAATAACGACCTTTCATTTTTTCAGATTTTAAATTAATTTAATAATTTCAAGAATCCTTGCTCCTTATATAGAACAAATTTCTATTGAAGATCATTTGAAGATATTACTAGCAATTTGAACTATAGCAAAATATTCTCAATAAATTTTTTGTAATTTTTTTAATCGTATAATAGAAAAAAAATTTGAACCTGGAACAGCATGATTCAAACAGCTGGAATCTTTCAGAAAAAACGTATTGGAAATATCATGTGTCTTTGATAGATCTATAGTGCAGAAAAGGACAAATTATTCCTATCTTTTGAAGGGAATTTAATTTCCCGAATGAGAAGAAGGTATAATTTGCCTTATATTTGCTGAGATACACAAAATACCTTTTTAGGGCCACCAAATAATATAATCTATGATGATTTCGATCTCAATTTTTCAATATCTTATAATCTAAGATATTAATTTGCAATGTGACAATATTGCAAATATTTTAAACATCAATATTTGACAGCGTTCAATATTCTACTTTCTTGTTTTTATTCTTTAATCTCGAATGTGTATTTTATAAAAAAAAACTTTTTTCCATCGTTTCCGCGGAAAATTTTCAATGTCAATACTCGTTTTATGGCGTTTTTAATCGCCCTGAAAATTCAAAATCGGTTTGGACAATGCATTCTACACCTTTAACTACTCCTCTTTATGCATTCTTTGGCCCAGACAGACCAAATATGTGCAATTGAAGACAATTCATTACCTGACTACACTAGGGATGATGAAAAAGGAAAAATAGTACCCTCAAAATCTTTGCCTACTTTTAGCAAAAGAGCAAGTGCTCTGAAAAATGAAATATCTGGATTGCCTGCTTATGAATTTAGCTCAAATAAACAGAAGGCAGTAGAAAAACCAATAGAATGTCAATGTATAGGTACTCCAAGATCCTGAAACGCCAACCTCCACCACTAGATCAGCAAGCTCTGATGCTGGAATCAGTGAAAGAGATGAAAATATGCTTGTTAATGATACTGATGGAAAAATTATCCCTACTGGAATTCAAAGTGGATGAGATATCCAAAGACTTGAAGGAATGTAAGTATTTAAACGATGATGACTAAACTACCACACTAGTTTTTAATTTGAACAATCTATCTAAAAAAAGGCATCAAGTACTATATGATTTCCTGTTTCAGGTAAAGAAAAAATCGTGGAAAAGTGCGCTGATATTTCTGAGCGTCTTGACAATCTTGACAGTATATTGAAGAAAACGGAGTCATCTTTGACTGTTACTGAGAATGAGTTGCACATATTCCCAATTGACATGGTATCTGCCTTAGAAAAATTGGAGAAAGAGCTGGAGAGTCCTATAAACAAAATGTTTTTACCTGACCAGATATGTATTGGATCTGTAATGCCATATAAAACAGCTTGTTACAAGTTGGCAGGTATCATTTTCACAAAACAACTTCTTACTAAATACTCATGGACAGGTATGAGTAGGAGTCTGGAGAAAAACACATTCAACAGGATGACTAAGATTTTGGATATAATTTATAATGTAATGTTCAAATCTGACTATTCCTTCACATACCCAGGAAGGGATAGTTTCTTTCGTGATTGTATACTAAAACACAGTTACACACACCTCAAGTTAAATCAAAAAGATAAGACTGATAGAAAACGAAGAAAAATCACAAGGTATTGAAGAAAGTACCAATTCTATGGATGAAATTAACCAAGTAGCATATGATGGGGTTTTTACTGTGGGGAAGAATAAGGAGCTTTTAGGAGGATGACCTACATTAATAATTTCTTGATTTTACTGATAGTAGTTATTATTTGATTTCTTAGTCAACATTTAGTCAGGTGAATTTTTGTATTAGTGTATAGGTCTATAAGAATTAAATAAGGTAGTTGTTAGTGTGGAATATTTTTTTGCTAACATTCATTTTCTGCTACAGTTCATATGAACTGTGGTTATAGAGAGGACTAGGTTTCAATAAAAAAATTAACAAACATAAAAACGTCTTTTTTATTTATAAAAATATGTTCCTCAGGTGGGTAATGGGTAGATACACAATTTCTCAATGTAATTTCAAAGTCAAGGCAGAAGTAACAAAAGAGCTACTCACAAGTCAACAATTTTTATTCATTAAATATATGAAAAGTATGAACAAGTGGTAATTGAAACTTCGTCTCCTCTGATTTTCAAACTTGTTTTATCACTACGGTCACATAGAAACATATTGTAAGCGTCTAAGTTGATTTCACCATCAGGAATGTCACAATCTAGACAACTTTATATCAGGATGATTATATCATAGATATATAAGCTTCTGCTTTGAATAACTCCTCAAGTTTAGTTTCCAAACCTCCAATATTGTAACCATAAATCTAGAGTGGGGTGTACTCCTGTTTACCATTTTTCTTTACTTTTCTCGGTTGACCATTGTATTAGATTAGGTTCACCATTTAAGATTTTTGTTTTCAGTCCATCCTTCATCCTCTTGAAGTGTTCAATATGCATCTTTGTTCTGTCAGTGCTTATCTGGTAAGGTGCTTATTTGAGTTTGTTCGAAAGTCTCAATGCTTGTTTTTTTTCTCTAAGCCATCAAATGTGACGTTTGTGGAACATGTTTTGGCACTGGATCTATTGAAACCCATAATGTGATTCTTGCAATATTCTCGTCATTTATCTTGACTGAGAGTAAATTGAGAATCTCCTTGTTTTTGGATAGATCAAATTTATATGTATCTTCTGGATTAACTGATAAGGATTCTTCTAAACTATACATCATTCAGTTATTTATCCTGCTATTGAGCTGTCCTATTTCTTGTAGGATAAACTGTGTTCACTATACCTTGATTTTGTTGTTGCTTGTTCAGCTCTTCTTTGACCTCGTTTAACTAGCTTCGAATAATTACTACTTCATGTTGTAAGTCTTCATTGATTTTCAATTGTTGATCATGTGTCTATTCGTTATTATTTTCCATGTGTTCCAGTTTTTTTCATGGTATTTCCTAGTTCTGTCAAAACATCTTCGGTGTGAATCTGGACGGTCGTTGGGATATTAGTCACATCCAACTCGCTCATCACTTTAACACTAGTTGCAATTTCATATTTTGCCACCTGCTTTTTTTCAATTCATCTTCATACAATTTGATATCTTCATGAATTAAGCCCACACAAGCAATGTGAAACCGTATTGTACAGATATTACATCTAATACCACAAGTTTTTTGCAGCGATTTAATGCACACCTCACACTTGTCGTCCCTTATATCTTCTTATTGAAAACAAGTCTTACGATGTTTCCATTGCCAGCATCTACAGTTGTCTTTTGATGACAATTGATGATTATTATCAATTATTACGATTTTCAATTATTTGCCAAGTTTGCAATTTTCTGTTTCCGTAAATTCCAGTTGGTATATTTCTCGTTTAGGTTGTTTTTACTGAGTATACACTCCATTGTTAACTTTTTATAGTCCAGGTCCAGATGTATTTAGGTGTTACTACATGTTTTTGTTGAAATACGGAGTCTTTCTCTATATTACTTGGACCTGAAAAAAAATACTTATAGAAACCAAACTAAAACTTGTAACAGGATACATATGGAATCTTAGGTCATCATAATAGTTCATATACCTAATTTAGCGACTCTGGAGTGAAAGTAAACAATTGTTCGCATCAGGAGCAAAGAATCTTCAAGGTGATAATTCTGGCAATATCAGTTTTTCCTCGCACAGATTCATGTAGAGAAGTAGGTAATCACCAGCCATTCAATCTTTTTAACACATGATTTAACATCGCCGTCTTATTTTAGTGCATAAACTTTTTCAACAATTATGAATAATAACAATGAAGGTGAGTTTAAACAGCAAATAAAATAAAACAAGGAACAAAATAAAACAAAATAAGAAAGATAAACATATAGATCTTTATGAAAGCGTTCATACAAGAAATAATATAAAATAAGAAATAAGAATAACAACAAAAGATGCCATCTTTCACTATTTTATTTGGAAACTGATAATGCGCATGACCGAAATATTTTCTGTACTTAACGTTCCATGTTTGAAATTATTTTAACTTCTTTCCTCACAATAACAACCTCAGAATATTATTTACTGGCAATCTTTGCTATATGTAATAGAATCAAAATTCAAAATATCAACAATTAGGAGGTTAGTTACTGTAGCCACTGTCAAAACGAAATTGTGATATTCACAGAACACAAAAGTCATTGTCAAAAAAGCTGCAACTTGATTGGTTCATTCTTATTTCTTATTTTATTTCAGTCATCTGTATAAACACACGTTTTCTGTTCTTATTTTTAATTAGTTTCTTATTTTATTCTTATCTTATTTTATTTGCTGTTTAAACTCTCCTTGAATCAAACAGACACATAACAGTATCAACAGTGCAGTGCGCAGTGCAACACTTGACTGGCAACACTGCAACAGTGTCATGTCAATATAGGAATCAGGGTAGGCAACATTTTTTTGAATATTGAAGAATACAAAATATAAAAATTAGCTACAATAGGTGAAAAATAATGTTATTATTCAATTTTTCGAATATATTTAAGATCATAGATCTCTCCTGGATTCCTAAATGACAGCGGATATCCCATTACCATATATTTTTATTAATATTGTAAGCAAGCCCTTGTACTATTAGATTATGATAGAGTACGTTCTGATACTTTACGATTATGACGCAATACGTTTTGATTTTTTACGATTATGATAAAGTACGTTTCTGATTTTGTACCATTATGATGAGTTACGAATTCTATGAAGTACGGTTATGATATTTTGATGTTCTGATATTGTAGCGATATGATAAGGTACGATATGACGAAATACGTTCTGAATATGTCCATTATGATACATTACGTTATGAAAGTGTAGCGTTCTGTTACTGTAAGTTTCTATTTTGTACTATATGATAAATTACGATTTCTATTATGTAGCGTTATGATAGCGTAAATTTCTTCGTTTTACGATTTCTATTTTGTACATTATGACGAAATAGGTGACCCCGTCTTGAAATACCCTTCATGAAACGACAAACCTCCTTATTCTTCCCCACTTCTCCTGGTAGGATGAGTGAAAGTGCTACCCTATATGTGTTGAAGGTGCCATACTTAACCTTCTTTTCATCAAATTGTTGTTGTAGGAATTCAATCACTTCTGAAATATTTGCTCTCAAATAATCTACTCCATTGGTATTGCAATATGTCCACCATGTCTTAAAAACTGTCTCGTATTGTTTCAGGGTTGCCTTTGATAGTGATTCTAGAATGGTTGTAATTCCACTGGGAGGTACATTCTTGTTTAAAAAAGCTTTCCGCATAATTTCCCGGCCACCAGGGAAGTCCCGTGTGGTAGTTGATTGGTCTGCCTAGAAGGAGAAATGAACAGATCGTTAGTTGCTCTGAACTTCAATGGTTTTTCTAGTAATAGTCTGTTGAAAAGTGGGTACCATGGTTGGCACTCCCAGTTTGGGACCACCATTATACCTGTTGCTTTGTCTGCAATTATTTTATTAAGGACTCTTAATACAAGTGAAAAGGGAGGGAACGCATAAAAATAGAGTTCTGACCAACATAGGCTGAATGCATCAACCGCAAAGCAAAATGGATCTGGCCTCCATGCAACATATTTTTCACACTTGGTGTTGATGTTTGTTGCAAACAAATCGATTGTAGGATTTCCAAACTTATTGAATTTCTAGAAAATACTTTGAATTTATTTCCCATTCTGTTTCTGTAGGACTAGTACGTGATTCTTGGTCAGCCAAAAAATTGTCTTTTCCCCTTATGTAGGCTGCATATAACCAGATATCTTTTCTTTCACACCACTGCCAAATTTCTTTTGCAAGTTTGTTTAGTAAAGGAAATCGTACGCTACCCATCCTATTCACGTAAGACAACGCAGTGGTATTGTCTACCCTTACCAAGATATTACAAGAATTGTGGTTCCTAGCAAAGCATCGGAGACCATACACTGAGAAAAAAGTTTAATAACCACATTTAAAATTTTAATAGTAGCAATCAAAAAGTTCATCTAAATACGTGACTAAGACACAAGTCACTTGCCTCAAATGAAACTAGAACCTTGACATAGTTTAATTGCGATAATTAAACAATTTCCAAATACACTAAAGTGTTTATCACTATTAAAAACAGATAATTTACAGCAATTAATCAAGCACTTTACCACTAACATATAGTTTAATTGGTCTGGTTTTGTAACTATTAAATTGGGTATTTGCACTAATCAAAGATGGTCTTTATCACTATTAAAATGCTTTATTTACATCAATGCCTCTAGGACATTAACACTATCAAACATTTTAATTGCCTCTGAATACAGAATGGCTCCAGTACAAATAAAAATGTACTTGCTACTACTGAACTGTACATTTGCACTAATCAAACAGTGATCTAAAAAAAGTGCTGAAAACAATTGCTGCTTTCAATGACTTCAGTTATTGTAATCACACTGTATTTTCGGAGCAATGAAAAAAAGGTACTTGAGACAAATACCATAAAAAATTACCAGATATAAAAAATAAATTGTCCTAGAGAATATGTTGAAAAATAGTGAATGAATGAACAGTTTACAGCAAACATAAAACATATTTACCTCAATTAGTCTTCTCCTTGTAAATGGATCCGAATAGACGTCTTAAGTAAACACACAGAAGCTCTAAGTAATTTATGTGCTTTTCTTTCTCTTCAGTTGACCAGAAACCATGTGTTCTTTTGCCATTACAGTATACCCCCCAACCTGACAAACTAGCATCTGTGAAAATTTCAAGTGCAAAGGTGTCCTGTCTTATGTTATTAAAAGACACTTTGATATTTGTCTTCCACCAGGTTAATTCCTTCGAAATGTATGTTGGGATGACCATTGTCTGTTTGTAATCTTGATTGTTACTGCATAGAGCTAGATACTTAGCTCTTTCCAACTCTTTTGTGTACAGCCAACCATATTTTATGCCAGGACAAGCAGAGATTAGGAGGCCAACCAACCTGGCGAATGATCTTATTTTGCATGTTTGTTTTGTTTCCATTTTACTGATTTCACCCATGATTTTTTCTCGTTTGTCGCTGGGCAATTCTATGGTCATGTTAGCACTGTCAAGTATAAACCCCAAAAACTTACATCTTGTGTTGGGTTCTAAAATACTCTTTTTGTAATTTATTGTGAAACCCAATGACTCAATTAGAGTAATGGCTTGTTGTGTGTTTTCTGAACATTCTACTAGGCTGTTGCCAAATATGAGAAGATCATCCAAATATATAACACAGGGTACAAGTCTTTTGCGTAAGTAGCCAACTATGGTTTTGTCAGTTTAGTGAATAAAAAAGGTGCTATAGAAATGCCAAACGGGACGGATGTAAATTCGTATAAAATTTCGTTAAACATAAACCTCAAATATTTTTTGATTGTGTATGGCAACTGAGAAATAAGCATTTTTGAGATCTATTGTTGTCATGTAGTGACCTCTTTGCACCATCTTGACAGCCGTTCTTATGTCCTCTAACTTGAAATGATTGACTCTGACATAAGTATTGAGAGATTTCAAGTTCAAAATAATTTTTTTTTTACCATTAGGTTTGTCCACTAGAAAATAAGGTGACAAATATTGTTCCTCTTCTGCCTGACATTTTTCAACTACTCCCATTTCTAACAGTTCCTTAATAGCTGAAGCAATCTGTTCGAAATGATTTACTGAATACTTGGGCACTGAAGGAATTGTTTTTTGTGTTGGCTTTTCTGTGAATGGGATTTTCAGGCCCCTGACCCATTCTAGAACAGTTTCGTTGTCTGTAATTGCTTGCCAGGCTTCTAAGAAAGACTGAATCTTATTCATTGATTTATTACTTACTTTTGTTGTTGTCCTTAGTGCTGGTTCCTCCTGTCCTGTCTTCGAGGGTATTGCCCTTTGTGTCCTGCAGATTGCCTCCAATACTGGGACGGGCCCTTCCTGTTTAAAGGATTATTTTGGGAAGCACAATAACCTTGTTTCAATGGTGTCTGTGCTGGTCTTGAAGGTCTTTTGAAATTAGGATCTGGAATTTTTGCCTTTGGTATTGGAATAGGAGCTTTTATGTCCTTACAGGTGTGTTCAAGAGTTTTCTGTGTCTTACACTTCTCTGCGAACTCATGACCGAAAAGGTATTCATCTATAACCATAGGTTCTGCAGCACTCTTTGCGAATTTACTTAGATTTGGCCAGATTTGAGAACGTCTAGTTTTGGACATTGCAAAATGCAAATCTGTCAATATCCTTCCTGTATCACTGAGGACAGGTAACAAGGATCTTGATAATTCTTTATTACAAAGTAGTGTATTAAGAGGCACTCCCAGTGCTGACAAACCTGAACCTAATTGTTCCTGTAGTTGGGCCCTAACCATGTCTCTCCTTACTAAAGAATAATCCACCACATGTTTTATCTCTAAGTTGAGCTTTGGAGCTTTCAAACCTGTGCAGTTTGAGGGTATGGGATATTTTTTAACCAGCTCATCTATAACCTCCTTCTATAGACCATTAGTTATTGCGAACGACCATCTAGAAGCTAAGTCGTTATGCAACTGAAAAGAAATACCATTATTTACATTAGGATCTTCCCCTAAACATTGTAGGGCCTCCTCATCAAGCTTTTCCTCATTATGAATGGTCAATATTTGGTTGTTATTTAATTCTGAACTGGTTTGAGGTGGAGTATTTTCCTTATTACTTTCTGGACTATCCCCTTCTGGAATTGTCTCTCGACTTGAGTATGGAGGGCCATGGTGTGAATTACGCGCCGAGTCACTCGTACTGCGGCTATAAGATGTACGAGTTGAACCAATGCTGTGTCTAGAGGAACTACCAGCTCGTTCAACCGTTCTGGCTCGGCCCGTTCTGCGCGCCGAGTCACTAGGACTACGGTCACGAGATGTACACAGAACCGACCAATCACCCTCACTAGAGGATCTTCTGTCCAAGGATCTGGGTCGAGAATTTTGTCGATCCGAGTCAGTCTTACTGTCACGAATTCTTCTCGTATCTTGTTGCCTTCGAACCGAGACACCTTGGCTATCTTCACGATACTTTCTGTGATGAACACGTTTTGGTTTTTTGAACGAGCGTTCTAATCTTTCTAGTCTTCGCTCAATAGAATTTCCTGAAGGCGTTCGTGAACGCTTTCGTTTGCTGTGTTTTTCCATGCTAAAAAGGTAAAAAAACCTGCAAATTGTAAGGAATGTAAGGGATTAAAATAGTTTTTTGAAATATGTACTTGTAGCATCGGCACAAGGAAGCTTAATGACGTACGACACCGCGGGAGGGTGGTGTGTGGTGACAGATGACATGTTCTTCTTCTTATTATATCTTTGAACCTTGTGGCATAGGCATAGAGTAGCTCTACTACCGTGATCTGGAGGACGAGGAGCTGAAATATAACTATACTTATTGGAACTAGTGTTGAGTTTTCACTCCTTTTGCACTAGAGGTTTGAATGTGGATCTGGTTGTCTCTCCAGAGGAAGAGCTTTTCATTGTTCAAAAAAGCAAAGATTACAGTAATAAATAAAAAAACAGCTGCATACGAAATCCTAAGGCGAAAATTATGTGAGGTTGAGGCAAATGTTTATATCAACTTGGCTTGTCAAGCCAAGTTTTACGAATTGATTGTGGGTGTGTAGCGGGCTCAATAGTAGCCCACAAAATTTTACGGTTTGGAATTTTCAAACAACGTCAAAGTCCTAACCTTATATAAGTTAAGTTTCAAGTCCCGGGGCTCTTAATTCTAGCTTCATTATTGGTGGAATTTGACACTTGTCATTTTCAATCAATGGTAAATCTAAAATTTTCTGCCCTGGGCCTTGAAACTCTCAAAAAGAAAGCTGCAATTTTAACCGCTGAGCTGGAGAAGTAAAATCTGGTCATGCGCATCTTCATATTCCTTCTTTTGCTGTCCATGAAAATGCTCCTTAAGCCGTACTCATTTCTCTGTTTTGTTGATGTTCACACACACACAACACACACCCACACACCAGAAAAGATTTAGTTTAGCAAAGGCCAATACACCGTGGGCATAACTGACAGACGACAGTAAAATGATAGTAAATCTAGCCTACTGGACAAACAAACGGATCTACAAATGCTTATTGTGCATTTGTATCATATTCTCAATTTTGAACGATCGTGATGTTTCAATCCATTGATTCCCTTCTATTTTTGACAATAGAAAGAATATCAATCCTCTTGCTGTTGAGAAACTTAAATTGTGGATTCAAGCAACTAGAAGAGTAGATTTAAGTACTGATTTAAGTTAGAATGGGCAATGGTATATTCATGCATTTTGTATCTCAGGATTGCAATCATAATCTCATTAAATTACAATTGTTGTTTATGGAAATACCATTTGTTATTTGTTTGTCCAGCAGGCTGATGCAAGTGACGTCACATGCCCGCGGTCTATAATCTAAAGAGAAAGGTTAGAGGTTTTAGGTTTAGGTTAGGTTAGGGTTAGGAAAGATAAACAAAAGGTCCGGACTTTTCTGGTCTGATTGTTATTGTTGGTCTACTCATAAATATTAATCTTAAATAAGATGAATTTGGTGAAAGCATTTCAACAGGTCCGGAACATGAATTCACTTTCTGCGTGCATCACTAGACCCCATAGAAGCACCTTTTTGAGAACCTATCCAACCAAACTTGTTTATCCTGATGGTTCATCAATCAATATAAGGTATCCAGAACCAAGGCAAATCATAAAGGTATATCAACACAAGCTGGTTTTATTGAGTTGACCAACGTTTGTTATAAATATCATAAAAGAGAGCTATCTAAACCTACCATATTTCGATTATTTATACCTTTTATGATAAATATCATAAAAGAGAGCTATCTAAACCTACCATATTTCGATTATTTATACCTGTTGTATTCATCAATTACTAAATATCACAGGGTATACTGAGTGGTGGTATTGACTAAGCTGTATGGTTTGGTATTCAGTTTCTTCTACCTGTGTGAATTAACCATATTCCTAGGAAACTTGTGCTTTTTATGAGGGATCCTGTTTGTGTAATCCACAAAAAGGTGTAACCAATTTAATAATGGAGATCTTTGTTAAATATTATTTCTACTCACTGCTTTTTTGAATGCAATATGGCAGTTTCAGGCCCAGTTATAGGAAAAGTGTAACTGGAAATATCTTACCTGTTATGTTCATTTTGAAATTTTTTTCATTGAGTACCTAAATGAGCAACAAATTTGCCCCCATATACACAATTTTACTGTATGACAATTTTTTTTATATGCAGATTCACAGGAAAGGGAAGCCCTGTAGTGTTCAAAGAACACGGCCTAAATCATGATAGAGAGATATGATTTAACATTCACTTTGAATTTTTGAAGTTTGTAAGCTTCAGAAAAAACCTCTATCGGCAAGGAATTCCAAATTTCAGCTGATCTATTGAAAAAAGAAAGGTTCGAGACAGGTCTCCAAGCTCACAACAAAGGGGTGGGAATTCTTTACTCGTCGTGTCACCCGTGTAGCAACTGCCAAGGGTGGAACAATTGATGTCAATTCAGAAGAGCACCGACCATGAAAATATTTATAGAAGTGAGATAAGTTTCTGACACTAATATGATGCTCCTATAAAGTGAGCAAATTTGTGACCCAAGAATTACCAATTAGACGCATTGCCTTTACCTGAATGGCATCAAGAAGCTTTAAGGAATGTTCTGGTGCCGAGCTCCATACAGGAGAACTATAATCCAAGACAGGTTATATCTGAGCCTTGTAGATTATTAGAAGCTGACGAGAAGTGAAGTATTTCTTTGCATGAAATAGAAATCCAAGTTTCTGGGAAGCACCTTTAGCGATCGATCTCACATGCTTTTCTTATGAAAATTATTACTGGTCGTAATTACTAGCATCAAGTTACTTGACTTTGGAGGAATAGTTACTCCTGACATCCGAATACTAGATAATGGATAAATCGGCTTTCTTTGAGGAGAGACATGTCCGGGTTTTCCAGCATCAAATTCAACCAAGTTGATGTTTTTTCCTGAATTAATAAATGTATATTCATCCTACTCATTTTCTTTCATGGGAAAAATGAAGAATAATGATTTGTTGGGTTGGAAGTTGAACAAGATATTTTCCAATGATAAAACATATGCGTTTCAATGCTAAAATAACCACTTTACTGGCTGCATGTTGAAAAAAGGAATAGTTATATCAAATCATTTTTTTATATCCTTACAAATTCTACATCGTTCATTTTTTCTTCTCTAAGTTTGCTGCTATCTGTTATAGTGTGATATATAAACGATTTTGTGTGGAAATATCAATTATTCCATTCAGAATCGATTCAATGTGCTTTTTTCTCTTCCATCCCATTTATTGAGTCTCTTTTTACTTCTGACAATTTGCTTCATACTAAGAGTTAAAATAATTGTTGGTTCAATATGGTTATTTCTCGGGTTATTTTCTGAGACCAGTTTTCATCTCCTTTATGAGCAAACAAGCTTTAATATGTACAAACCAACTTTACTCTTTCAAATACCAATCACAATCACGCTGCTTGACTTCAGATATTGACAGCCCTCAACTTCCTTTAGTATATTTTATGTTATACTAGTTCATTATTGAGTTTTTATTGCATAATCACCGACTACATAATAGTGTACTTTATACCTGTGCAGGCATAATTTCACTTCATGGCTATCTCAGTAAAACTTTCTTGCATTTAAACGTTTTGAGTTGATAGTGTTTCCTTAGATCCTTAGCGACGACAGTATGTACTTTGATAAAACGAAAATGCTATTAAAATCAAATTGAGTTCGGACTATTACAAATTATCATTTTCCTTGTAGATATAGTATTGAACTAGTATGACATAAAAGTTTGTATGTACCATGGAGATTAATGGATGTGTATGCTCTTGGCTTTGTAATATTGTCGCCGTCAGGGCATAAATATTTACTATATTATAGGACTGGTACATAAATATCTGTTCCTAAACTGACTCAATTATTGCATATCCACCATTTTTAAATTTGGTGAAAACCAAAATGTTTAACAAATTATTTTTGAGGGTTGCGCTATGATAAACAGGACACAGTATACTCTAACCAATTTTAAAATCTGGGGAATCTGATCCACTAAAGCTTATATAATCACGGTAAAAATTTGCATATCTTCATAACACATAACGAAAAGAAACATACCTGATTAGAAAGTAGAAGAGCTATTACAAACACAGTGGTAATTGAAACAACATAAGTCTTCCTCACTTCATTCACCATCAATTTGTTTCCTGTTCTTTATTATGTTTAGAAAATTTTAGGTTTGTTCTAATTTTTAGTTACCTTTGAATATTTGGACATTGAGTGAAACTGAAAGGAAAGCTAAGATAGATGCAAGAAAACCAAGAAAGAAAATTTCAATTGAAGATGACCTAGAAGATTCTTATGATTCGAATAAGTACTTGAAATATATGAAAAAGTAATCATTTCATCGGCAACAATTTCTGTAGAACCCCTTGTATATTAGATTCCTAATAAAGTATTTTCTTGTTGCTTGAACATTTTTTATCAACCGGAGTATTAGATTTGCTGGTTTATTCTATAATTAGTTAATTTGAAATTCGTACTTTCATTATGCTAATAGGTACTCCAATAAGTATAGAATGTGAAAACAATGTGACTTTGGATGTAAATACTTGAAAGGAAAAGAAAGTATCCCTGTGAATCATTGCAAGGATTTTTTTCTGTGGTACTTGATATTAGTTAATGCATTTATGTAATGTAAACATGCATAATCAAAAAGTATATATCAGTTATAAAGCAGCATATTGAGAGTACCCTGAAGTACGTATGATAATTTCAAATTACCCGGCTCTAACCAGAGTTCGTGTAGGCATGCGTGTTTCGAGTTACGTAGGAAATCACGAGCCCTCTATTTTCTCGTACTCTTCTTATCTATACTCCTGATGCAAGTCATCTATAAACGTATGTCTTTACTAGGTCGCTGGCTTATTGGAATATGGCAGCTGACGGTGCAGTAGAGAAAGCTTTTGCAGTGTCAAACTTTTTATTTACGTTTCGGACATCAAATTTAAGAGGTGTTTCAGTGATAAACATCGTGCTGTCATTTTTTTCCCTTCTATTCACGTAAATGGTGTATTATTTTTGTGATCTGTTATTGTATTGTGTATTCGAATAACGATTGTGATTTCCTACCTACATAGTTTTTATTCTCCAGTGCAATCAATCTATGGTCTGTACAGAAGATTTCATTGTAAAACCTGAATTAGGTTTATGTATTGAATGAACTATTTGGCAAAAAATTGTTTTATTGAGTGATACTCTTCGGTTTCAAAGTAATATATTAATATGACAATTTGTTTATATTCTGACGTGCGATGTCAAGTGATCACAGAAAAACTAAAGTAACAAAATTATTCTGATTCATACAATATAAAATTAAAAGTATGTGTGATAAAAAGACTGAACTTGTACGTAATTGTACACAAATATGTACAACGAGATCGGTTAAAACTACATAATCGTTTGATCCAGTATTATAATGCACCCATTAAAGAAAAATGATTCATCTACAAAATCTAAAAATGCGTGTATCTATGACAGTCCATGCGACCCTAAGGACAGTGATTATGAAAAGTTATTCTGCCCGAATAACGAACTTTCCGAGCCTCCTAGAATTCGAAGTGATAGACTTAAAACTGGATCTTCTTGCCAAGCTTTAAAGCATGCGGTTGCATCTCTCCACCGCCTCGATGACTTCCATAAGGAAAAAATCGGCGAGGGATTTTTCTCTGAAGTCTTCAAGGTAAGAAGCTACTTATTTTTTTTTGCCAATGTGAAACAATCTAGGCCAACAAATGGATATGGTAACCTCGAGAACACCATAAAAGAGGAGATAAAGGTCTCTTGGACAACTCCTGAGTCACGGCAGTATGTTTTTTCTTGAATGAAAATGAACAATAAAGTAACGTGAGATAAACAAAATCTGTAAATAACTTGGCGAGAAAACGTAGTTTATTTTTACATCGTTCTGTTGAAATCCAAATCTCAGAAATACGAGGATTGGGAATCTGTTTCAACTGCGATGTGGGAACAAAATTTGAATATAAAATAAATGTGAAGAAATTCCGAGTTATTCAGCGTATGCGTTTTTTCTTTAGTTTTTTTTTGAAGTTTAGGTACTAACAAACCTAAATGCCAAGAATTCGGCTCCGATTAAAAGCCGTGGATAGTCTTCCGGTAGCAGACTTTATTTCGTTCCCTCGACACGAATTTGATCTAATTATGACTTCCGTGAAAATATAATCTGTTATATGTTCAGTCGAATATTCAATTAGCACATAACTTCTCGCAAATCTTGTGAATTATATTGATTTAATATTTAATGTTTCATTCCGTACTGATGAATATCCATCTTGGATCTTTCATACGGAGGATGTTCACTTTATGTCCTTATTATATATCTACAGGGTATTCCTTGAACACATCCTTATATCCCGAGTTGGTAATGTTAAGTTTATCGGGCACCAAGCGATAAAAAAAAATTTTTTGCGGGAACTTACGTATTTCGACCTCCTGAACAAAAAACTTAGATAAAAATTTTGGCGCTCTCCAATAGTTTTTAAGATAGTTTTTTTGGGTCAAAAATGGGATTTTTGAATACACGTTCCTGCATCAAAATTACACTTGAAATTCATCCTTCTTTTTTATCAGCTCAATGTACACATCCCTAATTATCCGCTCCACACTTTTTTTCATTCGGAAACACTAGTTTTATAACAAAAAATGCACTTTTCCTCAACAACAACAAAAACATTGAAAATTCGGCATGTCACTGCTAAATGTTTAGTGTATTTTTTTATGAGGGGTTGGTACCTTGGAAAACCAGACTCAAACCAGAGCAATTAACCAGACCCAATTAATTTTCCTTCATTTTGAAGTTTTTACGTAAATTATTAAAATGATGAAATTATTCGAATATACAGCCTTAGTGCATAATAAGAGGGCATTAGTTAATAACCTTACAACAATAGGAATATTTCTCTCGACAATTCAATGCCCGAGGTGTGATGCAGTATGCACTTTGAATAAAGATTTGAATAGAGTGTGCTCTGGTTTTCCAAGGTTCCAACCCCTCATAAAAAAAAATAAACTAAACATTTAGCAGTGACATGCCGAATTTTCAATGTTTTTGTTGTTGTTGAGGAAAAGTGCATTTTTTTGTTATAAAACTAGTGTTTCCGAATGAAAAAAAGTGTGGAACGGATAATTACGGATAATTAGGGATGTGTACATTGTGCTGATAAAAAAGAAGGATGAATTTCAAGTGTAATTTTGATGCAGGAACGTGTATTCAAAAATCCCATTTTTGACCCAAAAAATGCCCTGTATCTTGAAAACTTTTGGAGAGCGCCAAAATTTAAGTTTAATTTTAAGTTTTTTGTTCAGGAGGTCGAAATACGTAAGTTCCCGCAAAAATTTTTTTTTATCGCTTGGTGCCCGATAAACTTAACATTACCCCCGAGTTATATCCAATGGAGTGATTCTTGAATGCATTTTAAGATGAACTTCTTATGAATGTATGTCAGAAAAGTCCTAATTTTCGAGATACAGGGTGGTGAAGTTTTCAAAAAAGTCAGTTTTTTTTATAATACTTAATATTGCAGACTCGATTGTAGACATCTGTATCGAATTTGGTAAGTAGTTACATGTCTTCTATGCATGAAGATGCGTTTCCTTACGTAAAAAAATTACGTCCGTACAGGTTTTACACTAAATAAGTATTTTTGAGAAAGAATTACTACGCCACTGATTTTTCTTGAAACAAAATCATTTCTGAAATCCTCATTTACTTTTGAAGGAATTCGATCTCTAAGTTCTTTGATTATGAGATTTGTTCCAAATTGAATGAGAATTCGGAAAATTGTTGGTGTTACAAACCATCAAATCTTTTTTTATTTATTTTTGTGCGAGTTTCAATGGACGAATTCATTGCAGATTTCTAATATCTCGATTGGGTGAATGCTTTGAAATTTGGTACACACATAAATGAAATATGTATTCATGCCATTGGACCAATTAAAATGATCAGAACGTTGTATATATCTCAATTGATCATTTCGACACACATTTATGCAACAAATTCAAAGGGGACTTCAGAGCTCTGCCAGGAGCTCTGAGAATAAATAAACGATTGACAATTTCAAATTTTAAAATATCGAATGGCATACACAATTGAAATCAGAATGTACCTGATTAAAGAAAATTGGTTTAAAGGGTATGGTTTTATGTATGACTGTGACAAAGTTGATGAGTGTTTTAGTACGTCCGGGACATTTTTTGGCGGATAGATCAGTTGACAAGTGTCAGCTATTAATTACTAGATGGATATTATACTAGGTATGTCTGAATAGTATAATGACAGCAATTCGATAATCAAAATAGTCACTCATGTAGGTTTTCTTTCGCCCAAATATTTGTGATTTTGAATAGCATTCCGGGAAAAATTTGCCTCGTCCACGAACAGAATATGCGACTCAAACTGCGGATTCAGTGCAATAGTCTGGAGATATCACTGACAGAAGTTCACACGGTAGGGTTTATAAGTTACAAAACACCAACCAGAACACGCCAAATAATTTGATAACAAATGTTGAAAGTTCTAGCGATCTTCCTTGTACTCGTCCCAGTATGTTATTCTATTTCTTGCATTAAGTACCGCGTCCTCAATTTCAGGAAGGAGTTCTCACAGTTCGAGGTCTACCTTCCGGAGTATCTTTTTTGAAACTGCCAGTTTCCCGGCGATGATGAATATTTGGAAGGATACGGATATCTGGTAAAGCAAGATCTGGATATCTTTGCTGATAAATGCTCCTGGCGAGGCTCCTTGCTTTTGTTGCATTGCCATCTACTCGACCATTGACGAAGCCATATACGTATTGCATGGCCGCCATTTCCACATTCGTATAATTTACATATTCACTGAAATGTTCCGAAAAGCAGCGGACAACCAAAAAAACTTCACTAAGACCCATGATAATGTTACGAAATATCCTAGCGCCGGCCCTGTCGCTCATAAACGCAGAATAATATGAAGGGTCAAAAAGCGAACGTCATTTTTCCAGGAACTCCCGTCTTGCGTGGAATGTTCGATCATCGGGATTTGTCTGGAGGATTCTCCGTGGGTGTGAGCGGGTATATATACGGGAAATACTTCATCGCGGGGCAGAGTTGATTCGCAGAAGAGAGTTTATTCGCAGAGCAGAGTTTTATTCGCAGAGAATTGAACAGAGTTATTCAGAGCTAAGTGGAGCGAGTATAGCAGATAGTGAATCAGAGTTTCTAGCTTAGTGAAGCTCAGTGGAGAGAGCTTTCTTATTGCTATGTGCAGAAGTCAAAATGAAGTATTTCTATTACAGAGAGTTTTAGTACCGAGAGTTGGAAAGTTAGCGGAGCAATTTAAGTGATTGTATTGTTGTGATAAAGAGTTGTAATAAAAGTAGTTGAGTGTTGTTTGGAGTTTTAATCAACGAGCCTCAAGGAAATATCGTAACAATACAATAACTTAGCTTCATCATACAGTATGAAATCGAAGGTCCGACTACAATAATTATATTACCTACTGCAGGTGAATTATAATCAAACATCAGGTACTTAAATAACATATTCAATAACGGTGAATTAATCAACTCGATCTGGTCGTTCATTGATTGGGTGAGAATTTTTAATTGTAATAATTTCCACACTTTCTGAAAAGTTGAGTTCAAAACTCGGTTCAAAACGTTTTTCTCGAGGTTTTTCTTCAAAGTGAAGAATTGTCTACTCATGATTAAACTAATGTCCTTGAACACTTTTTATACTTGATCATTGTTATGATATGAGCTGTTCATTAAGTTTGATTTACTTTCATAAAATGAAAAAAAAACTCGGTTTCGGGCAAACTGAAATTCTAATGTGGTAAGTAATCATTGCTTTTTCACCTTCAAATTTTAATTTGTTACTGATTTCTGTACTAATTATCAATTGATGTTGAACGAAGTCAATAGCTCAAAAATAAAAAAAAGATGTACCTAGTGATTTGGAACATCAATAACTATTTTCTGAATTCTCATTCAATTTGGAACAAATCTGATCTCATAATTTGCTGTCAATCGATTCACAAGCTTTCTCGCAATATTTTTATCTCGATTTTTATGGACTCGTTTCTGAAGTGATACGATTTTTATTTATTTTGAGCGAGAACCCTGCGTCGGACAAAGAAGAACCTAGAGATGGAATTCTTTCGAAAACGATTTTTATTTGAAGAAAGAGCAGTGGCGTAGTATTTTTTTTCCAAAAATATTTGATGCAAAACCCATACGGACGCCACTGGTGGATGAAATGAAAATTTAGAGCACATTTTGATGCATAGAACACATATACCAAATCTCACGATTTAACGATGTCTTTAATATAATATCTCAATTACTGACAAAAAACTGTTTCTTTAAACTTTACCACCGTGTATCTCAGAAGTTAGGACTCCTCTCAAAATGGGTCCAAGAATCACTCCTTTTATGTAGAATTGGATGTTTTCACGGTTTTGTTCGACGTTTCGACTTCCATTTAGAACTCAACAACAACATACAACTGACCGCGGAAACCTATCCATATATATATATATATATATATATATATATATATATATATATATATACAGTGTGTCCCTAGACCAGTGGGACAGTTGAATATCTCTTGAACCAATAGGAATTTTCAAAATATTTCAAGTTCACATTATATCGCATTATGAGAGCTAACTTCAGGAATTACTATTTTTTATACGAGGGGCGCAAGAAAGGCTCACAAAATCGAACATCAATTTTTTCAAATGGAACACCCCATATATTTCAATATATCTGAACTCTCATTCCTTAAAGGTAATCATTGGTTTTTTATTTTTGAAAATCCGACAAGGCGTTGCCAAGTTATACCAGTGGTTCATGAAATGCAGGCATTTTTTTAGACAAACCCATTTTTCATACTACGAAGAATTTCTGGAATCATTCGAGACTGTTGATAGTCGGTAGCATATTCTATAATATGGAATACTCATCTTCTTCGAGAGTTATACAGGGTGGTCAGAAATATTATATGATTTTCACGAAATTCAAACTTTCTTCACATCAATTTTTCAAATAGTGCACCCTACAATATGAATTATTTTATAGCCCATTGGTGATTTGATTGCTTATGGTCAATGGTTGTGAAAGAGACATGTGAATTTTATCATCAGAAAATGCAAAAAAATCATCAAACTACGTATTTTAGTGTAATTAACTACATAAGAGTCCCTACAAGAAACTTTTGGGGAGTGAATTTTTGGTGTGGAATTCTCAAGAATAATACCATATTTTTATCAAGATACTCTGAATAGTGAGAGATACCTTTGTTTTCTTCGAAATGAGTTCAGTTATCATCTTGATGAGTTTCCCCTTGGAAACCTCAGA
This sequence comes from Zygogramma bicolorata, assembly GCA_032362365.1. Classification (NCBI taxonomy): domain Eukaryota; kingdom Metazoa; phylum Arthropoda; class Insecta; order Coleoptera; family Chrysomelidae; genus Zygogramma; species Zygogramma bicolorata. Next base: position 114,824 of record JAVJAQ010002527.1, read on the forward strand.
GAAATGTTCTTCCAGCAGGATGGAGCGCCGCCTCATAATGCTGGGATCGTGACAGACCAATTGAACGTTCTTTTTCCTCAACGATGGCTCGGAACAAACGGACCAATAAAATGGCCGGCTCGTTCGTCAGACTTGACCCCCTTGAACTTTTTTTTGTGGGGGTATCTAAAATCAGAGGTGTATACTACTCAACTATTGAATGTGGAGGATTTGCAAAATCGAATTGTAAATGATTGTCAAAGTATAACACCGCAAATGTTGGAGAACATCACAAGAAATCATGTAATGAAAACTTTCGAAATGTGCCTTGCAGCAAACAGAAGACAATTCGAACATTTATATTTATATTATCGTCCCTAATTATTTGTTAACACAGTTTTTTTCTTGTTGAGACTTTGTTTAGGAAAGTTGAATGAATAAATAGTTTACTGCATTTTTTTTATTTGCATTTGCTGATGATGAAATTCATATGTCTCTTTCAAAACCATTGGCCATAAGCAATCAAATCACCAATGGGCTATAAAATAATTCATATTGTAGGGTGCACTCTTTGAAAAATTGATGTGATGAAAGTTTGAATTTCGTGAAAATCATATAATATTTCTGACCACCCTGTATAACTCTCGAAGAAGATCAGTATTCCATATTATAGAATATGCTACCGACTACCAACAGTCTCGAATGATTACAGAAATTCTTCGTAGGATAAAAAATGGGTTTGTCTAAAAAAATGCCTGCATTTCATGAACCACTGGTATAACTTGGCAACGCCTTTTCGGATTTTCAAAAATAAAAAACCAATAATTACCTTTAAGGAATGAGAGTTCAGATATATTGAAATATATGGGGTGTTCCATTTGAAAAAATTGATGTTCGATTTTGTGAGCCTTTCTTGCGCCCCTCGTATAAAAAATAGTAATTCCTGAAGTTAGCTCTCATAATGCGATATAATGTGAACTTGAAATATTTTGAAAATTCCTATTGGTTCAAGAGATATTCAACTGTCCCACTGGTCTAGGGACACACTGTATATATATATATATATATATATATATATATATATATAAAGGTATCTTTTATATTTGGGTGTTGTAGTCAATTGGAGGGCTTCAGTAAATGAAAACTATTTTCTGATTATTCGAGCTTTCGAAAAATTTATTTCCTTTTTCAAGAATATCTACAAAGTAAATGGGTTTAAAAGTGATACAATATATGGTAGTAGAACTCACCAGAGTAAGATTATAAACTGGCAAAGTAAAATAATACATAAGAACATTGTAAAAAGTTGTAAAATTGTCAGTAAAGACAAGTTGTTAAATGGGGAAATGATGATAACAACTTGTCTTTACCGAATAATCATATTGAATCCTTACATTACTATTCCATACAATATATTCCCAATTTAACACCCAAACTAACGAATATTTTTCGAGATATCAGAAATATCAAAATTTCTACAAAATTCCAAAAAACAATTTCTTCACTCTATTCAAGAATTAAAACTCCTCTCAGTTCCAAAGAAAAATCTCATGTTATTTATAGTATTCCGTGCACTTCTTGCAATTCAGTTTATATAGGCGAAACATCTCGAAACCTTTCTGGAAGAATCACTTCACATAAAAGTGACTGCAGGCTAAACAAATCTTCTTGTGGACTAGCAGATCATGTTATTTCAAAAGATCACATAATGGATTATGAAAATACAAAAATTTTAACTGTTGAACAAAACAAAATTAAGAGATTATTTCTCGAAATGGTACATATAAGTAAATGTCCAAACAATTTGAATAAAAAATCAGAGATTCAAAATTTAAGCAAAATTTACAATTACATTTTAACTTTTGATCAATGATTTGTGTTTTGAAGACCTAATTCAGTCGATATTCTTTACAACTCAACTGTACTTTACACACTGTACATGTCCGAATATTCATTTTATATCTTTAACAAGTAGTCTGACAAATGTCAAAATTTTACTGACAATTTTACAACTTTTTACAGTGTTCTTATGTATTATTTTACTTTGCCAGTTTATTTTATAATCTTACTCTGGTGAGTTCTACGTTAACGTCACTATAATTTTTCTCTACCACTCTTTGTGTTCTGTTATGCAAGTATGATTCAAGTAGTTTGTTAGTTATACCTCTGAAACCGTATCTATTAAGTTTTTCCAGGAGTGTGCCATGGTCAACACTGTCAAAAGCTTTTGATAGATTACATTACATGGGAGTTGCATGCGCTATTTTTTCGACACACGATAAATGATGAACTATAAATATTAGTTTTATATTTGTATTGTGGGTTCCACTGATTTATATATTATATATATATATATATATATATATATATATATATATATATATATATATATATATGTAGCAATTTCAGCTTTTTTCCAACCGGAAAATTGAAACATTAATGTTTTGAAGATTATTCGAATAATTCAAAATGATATTAGGGGTTGGAGGAGGAACGTGGTCTTCCTGGAAATTCCCAGTCGGGTAGAAAATTCGTTACTCATCATAGAGACCTATCTGGAAGATTCTCCATAGGCGAACGCAAGTATAAATACGGAAGTGATTCATCGCTACGGCAGACTTTATCAGAGAGCCATTCAAAGTTTCTAGTGGAGAGAGTTTTGGTATTGCTTAGTGCAGAAATCGAAGTAGATAAAGTGTTAATAAGTACAGAGCGTTGAATACTTTAGCTGTGCCTTTAAAGTGATTGTATCGTATTGTGAAACAAAGTTGTTATAAAAGAAGTTTAGTGTTGTTTGGAGTTTAGATAAACGAACCACTGAAATGTATAGTAAATGACTGGAATGCTCGTCAGGCTGCGCGAGTGGATTTCTCATGGAGGCCGCCATGTTTGTTTTGTGCCTCCTAGCAGTGGCGGAGGAATTGGGGTTAAGTTGATTTCAAGACAGAAATTATTTATTGAAATAAAATGTTATTGAGAATCAGACAAATTACATTCTGCTATTAAAATATAAAAATCAATAATGACACTAAAAACAAGTAGAAATTAGACTTGTGACTCTATACTCGGCCTTTTTTTTGGAAAATGGATGTCTCAATTAATTCAGAATCCGAATGTGCTGTGGGAGGTAATGGAGTACTGGTTGACTCAGATCTGGTGCACTCTTCTACCACTGGAAGGAACAGGGTGGGTTTTGAATTAAGTTTTAGTCTCACACTGGAGCCAGTTCTAATGAAACAGTCATTCTCGAAATGAACTGAGCAAATCCTCTTGTTTTTAGGCCACGCAATGTCAGAGTCAACACCTCTACTGTCAAGCCATTCCTTATAGGTATTTTTCGAAAACCTGTAGAATAAAAAATGTTTAAAGATCTGAACCCGTTGTGTAGCAAACGCAAACAGACTCACTTGTGAAACGTAAATTTCCAGAATTCTTTCCGCTCCTTCACGAGTTTTTACAATTGCTTATAAAGCACGGCATAATTCGAAAAATAACAGTACAAATTAATTAATACAAATAATAAACAAAGCCACAACTAGTTAACTTAACCACACTTTTGTCACTGCACTGGCGTGTTTACAAACAATAAATTGGAAAACTAATGCCACGTACGTGCAGATGAGTGTCTCTCTCGCACCCTCACAAGTAACCAATGAAGTATTTCACTGATAGACCAAGGAAATATCGTAACAATACATATAATAGGTATATAAATAGAAAGGAATATTTGCTATGATGCAGAAATCAGGAAACTGATGAGTAGATTGTCAAATTATCTCTCTATCAATTCGAAATGCCCACCACAAACAACTAGCTGTTTTTATAATAGTTTGATATGTGAAAATGATTTGATTTCTCAACGAGTTGAAATGGATTTTCCACATGCTTGAAATTATACATTTGTCTTTCAGTTTATGAATTGAAATATGCAATAGCTTCACACCCCAACATCTGTTCAGACAATATCTGGCGAAGCCAATTCAGACGCACAGGTTTTGGGCAGCTCTTACTTTCTTATCTCTCATTTTTTTTTTCAATTATTTCGATAACTTAAGAATTTTTCCGATTTTTCGAGAAACATTCTGAAAAAAGTTGGAAACCGCTTTGTACCCAAGACTAGTTAAGTACTATCGATCGGAGCGTTTTGCGGTAATCTAACGTTTCAGTATGAACTTCATTGTCCAGCGTTTAATTCCGGTTCAAGTACGAGAGGTAGGTAAATGTTTATTTATGTGAACATTAACCTTGTAACATCGTTAGTTTTCATCAGGTTTTCTGACCAATGGCACCGTTCATAATGCAACTACCTATTACATATACATTTTTGGGATTCTTCTACCACATCAAGAAAACTGTCAACTTGAAGACGTTTCGGATCAGTTCATTTAATAACTGGCGTTTGTCAGACTATATGAGAGTTTACATCATATGTTGGTATCTCCAGAAAAACTGACTTAGCCAGCGACCTAGTTTGATATCGAGCTAGTTTCAAATAATTACACGGTCTTTCTTGAGTTTTAAAGAAAGGCGACTACTTACTTTGCAGATATAATAACCACGAAGGTAAAACTTTGGATTGAGAAGGATTTAACAGAGCCAAGTTTGCTGTCGTTCTATGGCAGGAAAAAAATGACTGTTCCTCTCGGATATGTACCCATAAAACTACTGTATACTCAGCTAAGTAACTACAATCTTCCGGGGAGGTAAAGGCCAATAGTTGCTTATACCAGATGCATGAAATGTTGTTGTATGTGCCTCGTGTCGTCGTTATGTACTTTTGTTACATCTTTTCCATTTTAATTTCTTAGTTGTGGCTCTCGGTAGTGTAGCGGTAAGCACGTCCGCCAATGAAGCGAAAGACCGGAGTTCAATTTTCCGCCGGGCCACCATGCGAGGATTCTCACTTCAGAAGTTAAAGCCTCGTTAATCCATTGCTCGTACAAGTTTCGACTTCTGAGGGTTGACGTTCGTCAGCTGGTTAACAAAAATTTTTTTTTCATCATATTTATATTGCTATATCATCAGACATTGACAGGAGTATCCCCATCTTCTGTGTGTTTAAGTGTACAACTTATAGTTACTTTATGTTTGATGAAAAAAATGTGAAATTCGTCATAGCATCAACTACGTGGACTGAGATGTAAATGGAAATATCATACATTTGTTTTGTGCTGATAATTGTATTGAGTTGGAGGTAGTAGTAATATCACTTCGTGATTTATAACCAACGTTAAAATTATTCGATTCCAAATTCTTCGTACATGATTATCAAGAACATCATTATGAAGCAATCGATATTAATATCTAAAGCACAATCCTTGTCTCAGCATTTCATATTATTTTACTTGTATGCATAATTGACTATTATCAAATAAGCTGTAGTTTTTTTTCCGGAAAAATACATTTTCCAACTCGCAAAATGAAATCTGTGAAACATACTAATTTTTTCAACCAAGTTGGAATTATTAGGTTAGTGAAACCGTCTTTTATCATTCCTTAGTGATGATGTCACAGTACACTTGTAAGTATTTTGAGCTCCATACTTGTTGATGTGCTTCCGCTTAACCTGCAATATCATGTCTTGTTGCATTCACGAATTTTGAAGGAGGCGTATAACATGAATACGAAGACTAACGGAGATGTTCTCCCTTCTTGTCATAATAAAAATAATAATAAACATTTATTTGTATATTAATATATAATATATAAGTGATTGAATTTCGAAAAATTCTTTAAAAATTTTAATTTTCAAAAATTATTTCAACTTCTACAATGCAATTCAAAGTTTAACGAAGGACCATACATGAACGACATTTCGGAATGATGTATGGACCAAGAGCCCGTGTCACCATTTTTGGTAGTGATGAGTTTACGCCCATCGACTACAATAGGGGAGATCTTACTATAAGCATTTAAATGACACAAATTTTGTTGGCCAGCCTTTTTCAATGGGGTGGAAGGGCACAGGGCTCGCACAGGGCCCACCTGTTTCGGAAAAATGAGTATTTTTTTTATGAAAACGTGGCAAAAAGGTACTTGAACCTTGGAAAGGTGCACAAGTATTCAGGTATACTTCAATATTATAAGTTTATGGTCAAAAAATTCACACAACGTTAGTTGAAAGTTGAAAACATACGTCATTTCAGTGGGAATGCGCTACAAGCATTTTATATCTGTATACAGGGTGTGCTAAAATTACATAGATACACTGCAGGAATAGTTAAAAAATTTCACACACAAACATGTGTCCAGAAATGGTCCCTCAGGGGGTTATAACCACTTAAAGAACAGCCCAAGATGAAGGCCCAATATATCGAAAAATTCGCCCTGATGGAATTACAGTCATTTGAATGTGAATTTGAAGATGTTTTCGATTTGAAATCTCCGAAACGGTGCTTGACAGAAAAATAACATTCCGAGAGTTGATTAAACTCAGACGTAGGCAATAGGGTCGTACTGGAGTTTCAATTCGGTTTGGAAAAAAAAGAATACTGAACTGAAATATGTACCTATATTCTATCATAAAATATTATTAAAAATCACAGCTAGAGAGATATGCTTTTAACTAATAACTATTATAGGAATTTGAAAAATGCATGTATACTACTTCTCAAATGGGTCAGTTGACGTGCGTTTGAGAAGACTCTCTTAGAAGGCACAGATGTTCCTGGAATGCAGAGATACTCCTTGGAAAACAATATTCAAGGATAATTTCATTTACCTAAAATATTGTTCCGATCTTTGCTTTAGGTTCGTTTATTAAAACTCCAAACAACACTTCACAACTTTTATAACAACTCTTCATCACAATACAATACAACACCTTAAACTGCTCCGCTAACTGTCCAACGCTCTGATAAACTGTCATAGAAATTCTACACTTCGACTTCTGGGCGAAGCTCTCTTCACTTAGCTCTGAATAACTCTGCTAAACTCTCTCTCCAAATAACTGTCAACAACTATTGAGTAACTAACTCTGCTCCAAGATGAAGTGCCTCCCGTATATATACCTGCGTAAGCCTATGGCGAATCTTCGAGTCAAATCTCGGGTATCGAATATTCCAGGCGTGACGAGAGTTCCTGGAAAAATTACGTTGGCTCTTCGATCCCTCATCTGCGTTTACGATCGTCAGGGCCGGCGCTAGGAGATTCGCAACAATATCATTACCATAACAAAAATTCAAACATTACTGCTAATGCTAGCCGTGTTCGGGTTCGCAATAAATACTGTTCTAGGACAGTCAAAAATAGTCACCCACCCAGTTAATGTAGATATACTCGCGACAAACACTTCACGCCTCAACAGTCCAACTATTTCGAACCGTTCCTGAACTGTTTTTGTTGTGAACCCGAATACAACCGCTGTTAACGTCTCCCTGCCACACAGGGTTGCCAGATTGGGATATTTATCGTCGATTGGGCTACTCAGCGGACTATCTTGGCCACTTGGAAATCCAGTAGCAGCCTGGAGCCCAAATGGGCTACCTGAAATTCTGTCGCCACCATTTTGGGCTCTTTTGTTCTGCCCTATGGTAATGTACTTCATCCAATTACCGACCGACATTTTCTTTTCAGCATATCTTTAATTCGAGTCATTAAGGAAAGGAGACCGTGTTTGTGGATTATCCCAGATATACAAAAAGGGGATTAGTACTTCATCAATATGAAATTTAATTCAATGAATTCCATTAAAATATGAAGTATATAGCAATTTTAATGAAAAAAAAATAATGACAAATAATTGTTGAGAACAGATTGAGAGAGCAGATGTTCCTATCTTTGAAACATAAGTACACTTCATTAACTCATGCTGATGCTGATTCATTATGAATTGATGTCAAACAAAAAGATCATCGACAGTCGAGTTTCGGTTGTAGAATGATTTCGCCACTTTTTGTGATAGTCGTAGAAATACCATAGTGTATAACTTACCGGGAATGCTCATTTCTCACCGATTTGCGACAGTATGACTTGATTATAATTCCATGTACTTTGAACAATATTTAATGTTGTCGCATTGACGTGGGCTTTATCCATTCAAGGAACAACTGAGAGATGTATTTTTACATCCACATGCTTACGTTGTAACAACATTTATGATTGTCAGTCATAAACATTTCATAGAGGGTACGGTCATTCGGAAATTGCAAGTAATCTGAATATACGCTGCATTTGTTGACTGACAACGTTTCACCGATGTATCAGATGACTGACACATGAATTAATCGATCCAGCAAGTCTACTTATGATATGGTTTGAAGTGTCTGTCGTCGAATTTCAGTATGGAAAAATTAGGGACGATGTTTCATTAATAGCCATATTCTACCTGCACCTCGCAAATGCAGGGAATTTGTTAGTTTTAGCTACCAACCGAGCATTATCCATACGATAAACAGTTGAGAAAGGTGTTTTCATTATCACGTGCTTAGTTGTACCTGAATGTTTGATCCTCAGTCATAAACAAGTGATCTTCATGATAAAAATATAGCCGTACTTTATAGAGCACCATTCCACGAACTTGTTTTTTCGAATGGCAATGTTTGCAACACATGTTTTACGACTGTTAATTGCATTTTTCAATTGGACAGTTAGAATTGAACATAATTGTGGAGGCGTCAGACGTGAGCTTATCATAAAAATATACTTGAAAATTTTTCCGAAACAGGTGAGCCCAGCGCCCTACCACCCCATTAAAAAAAGTTGGCCTGCGAAATGTGTGTTATTAATATGCTAATGGTAAGATCCACCCCATTGTCAGTTGTAAACTGGATCTATATTTCCAGGGTTGCAGCAGGTAAACGCCATGATGTACGCGACTGCAATCAGTCGACATCGATAGTACAAGTCGATGGGCTTATCACTACTAAAAAAGGTGACACGGGCTCATGGTCTAGTATAATTAATTATAACATGAAAAAATCGTCTGACGTTACTCAACACCCAGTAAATAGTGACGTCAATTCGAATCACTAATAAAGACCGCTATATATTTTTACAAGTTTCGGCTATGAAGTGGAGAAAGTGTTTAACGGCGGAGTTTACATTTTTCTGGCGTTATTCAGACCGTGGTGTATCCGTAAAATAATATTAATTCCATCAATTAATTCCCATTTTTACCGTAGTCGATTACGATCGACGATACAATATAATTCCGTTCGTATGCCGAACTAATTGCGACCTACCGTATTGAGTAGTTGCGGTACGGTATACTTATACATTCATTATGCGAGAAATGTTATCTAATATGCATTTTAATATTGGTAACCAAGGTGAATTTTCCGTTTCAGGAGAAAATGAACATTCGTGTTCAGTATTACTTTTGAAGGTCGACCGATAATCATAAATTTTGCGAACTTGTACGAGTATGACTCAGTTTTTCTTATGTACTGGGTATTCCTCCTTTCATTTATCCACTCCCAAATGTCAGTTTTTGAGAATGCGAGGGGTTGGAGGATATGCAAAAAAATTCAGTTCGATCAAAAAACTTGGTTTTCCATTGGTGCAGGAACCGGAGGATATAGGGGTACCTATTTATCATTTTTCTATAAAAGCATTTGCAAAGTAGTAACATTTTGATGGTGACACAATTGAAAATTGATTCTATTAGATCAAGGCATGCTTTATAACGAATATTTCCATCGTATGTTGAAAATCTCATATGAAGCGGGACATTTTCGATCAATTACAGCGAATATTTCCATCGTATGTTAAAAATCATATATGAAGCGGGATATTTTCGATCAATTACAGCGATAAATTCCCGGTGGGACATTTTCGGGCTGGTAAATACCTGGTAGGTATCGAAAAATACCCGCTAGGTCCGTGTATCTATAGTAACGATTGTTAAAATGTACATTTGTCATCTTGACAGGCATAAATACTGAATTTTAAACGTCGTTGCTTTAACTCCGGAAATATTCTACCGAATTACACTCGTGCATCAAAATAAACCTGATAATTTTCCATTCAAGCATGTTGTCAGTAAAAAAACTGCATTCGGTTATTTTCATATTTTGCTAGAGCCCTCCTCCTTCGGAGTCAGGCTCTTTCGACAAAATATGAAACTAAACTCATGCAGTTTTTAGACAACATGCTTTCATGGAAGATTATCGGTGATTTTGAAGCACTTGTGTAATTACTCCCGATAATATACTCAGCGAGCTTACAGCTTTTATTCATTTAATTCTAGGGGTTTGAAAAAAATAGGGTGCCACAGAAGTAGTATCATTGTTTATCTGGCGACAAAAAGAAACCTGATACCGACACAGTATTAGTTTTTTTCTTCTCCTGGAGATGCTAACCTTGTAGCGAAACGCGTGTCGCACGCGAATAATATCAGTTTGGTGTGATAATTGCTCTTCACAAAAAGTGAAAAAATATGTTGAGTGATTCATAAGGGATATCAACAAGAACAATTTTCAAAAGACGTCTCCTGGAAATCATTTTTTCTATAAACGAAAAGTACAACTTCCAACCAATACCGACTTCAAAAGAACAATAAGCCAGTAATAAATATTCAAAATAAGTTTGTCGCCAGATAAACAATTATGTAACGATTATATTTTTGCAAAAAAATGGGTGATGCCATTTGAAAAAATGAAAGTGGGGGTAAATTTTTAGGGAAATGAACATGAACAGAGCTTTTCGAGTGTGTTTGGAAGGCAATTCGATGTTCGAAAAGATGATTTTTCGATTACTTTTCTAACTCTTCCAGTAACGGAGATATCGCTTGTTCAGAAAATTCTGGGACACCCTGTAGGTATGACACAATTGTTTGACTGAAATTTTGACAGGAAGCTGATTAAGCTTCAAGGCACTGTTGTTAATAGAAATTAAGATGCCTAGGAAACCCTGGTGTATCTAGTGATTCGATATTGTTTAGAATTTCTTGGCGAAAAACAAATGACGATTACGAAAGCTTTCTAATTTTAGTATAGGGGGCGTTATATGAGCATTTTCAAAAATCTTTCAAATGTTGGTTTTGTCAAATTGACGTAACTTTGAGGTTTATTGTTGTCAATGAAAATTATCTGAAATTATTTCTTCGCATTCAACAGTGTTTAAAAGTTTATCTAAGTAGAGAGAGTGGTCTCGGTAGTGTAGTGGTTAGCACATCTGCCTATCAAGCGGAAGGCCGGGGTTCGAATCCTCGCCGGGCCACCGTGCTGGCTAATCGCACGTTAAAAGGTAAGGCCTCGTTGATCCATTGCTCGCACAAGTTTCGACTTCTGAGGGTTGACGTTCGTCAGCTGGTTAACGAAAACGAACAATTTTAGAACAACAATTTTTAGAATAAGTTTTGAAGTTATTACAAGTACTTTTTCACGATCTGTAGAAGATTTTGTATTTTGTGTGGACAGTCAAAATCTGGGGATCCAGATATTCGTCTTTATTCAGTACCTAAAGTAAGTACAAAACAAATCGCCCCAAAAAAATAACATGAATGTAGCGTCGTAGCTAATTTTATTCGTTTCAGCTTGAGCGAAAGTCGTATATCAATAAGGAAACATCTATAGCTCTTATCATTGAGATATTGAAAACAAAGTGTTGTTTAACTTAAGGAAATATCGATGTGATACGTATTTTGAACCGTTGCATAACTGATGTGTGTATCCCCGATTTCAAGAGAATCTATCACTTTCAATACACTAGCATGTTTTTTTAATAGAAGGCAACTTTGTCGTACATTCTAAGGTGAATGGTCAAAGTATATTTTCTCGGAATCAAAGTCTAGTCTTACAAACTGATATAAAAACACTAAAAACTTGTAGAGGTAGCAGGTGACATTGACAGGTTGTTAACGGTTGGTTTCCACGTTACATGCACGTTCTCTGAAACGCATTCGATTGGCTGTCAGGGCTGTCAAAATCTCAGTAGGCAAATAATAAACAGTAGTAGAATATACGGTTGCACATTTCTCTCTAGTGAAAATTAAGCTTCATATGGTATATGACTGATCGCCATCTACAATAGCGATGTGAAGTTTTTATGATCTCAAAAATCAAGCACTCGGTTTTAGTTTATCTCGAAATTATTCAGGCATAAGTAGATACACCAGGGTTTCCTAGGCATCTTAATAGAAATCTATAGGGAAAATGACATTTTAAGCCTGGGATTTCACGCAAAGCGATACGCGCCCTTGTGAAAAGTCAATATCAAAGTAATGTCAAAGTGGTCCTTATTAGTTGAAGTCTTGGTCAAGATGACGCTGCGATATTATTTTGAAGTTTTGGAATATGATTAAAATTATAATTAATGTTTATCAAGCACCATTCATGGTTAACGTTCACATAAAAAGTGGAAAAAACACTAAAAACTGTTATAGTCTCTCACTGAATTTTACGGTTTGGGATTTTCAAACAACGTCAAAGTCTACCCTTGAATAGCAATAGTTGCCAAGTAGTGCTTATTAGTTGGAGTTTTCTTGAATGTGCCCCTGCGATGGCAATTTGAAATTCCAATACTCATAAAAATATGAATGATCTACGATATTGATGAAATATTCCACTTCTGTTTCTGAACTGATTGCCATCTTTCGATATTATGTATGAGTAATCAATAAAATATGCGATTGAAGCTACAACATTCGTAAGAAAAATGTAAGAAAACGCATGACTTGGGAAAAAATCTCTGCTGTCTGTTTCCTTCCCAATCAACCAAGATCTAAACTCCACAGTCGCTGATTGTTCTTACTTATATTGGGGACATGCTCAGAGAAACTTTCAGCTTTTATGAAAAGACAAAGGCTTGGCCGTCGCGGGCTCTTAGGATAAGAGTGAGTGGTGACGAATGCAACCCCCTGACGGTATGACGCTCATCCCTTCGAAGTTAGGCAAGCCTCTTGTCTGGGATTTCTCATGCCTAGATAGTTTGGCAGTATCGCTGATAATTGCCATTTACAATTATTGTGGTGTTGCTACCAATGCGAATGGTGGAAAGATTTAATCTAAGAATCATCGAAATGTGCAGCAATTGTATATTTTTCATCGAGTTGCTATTGAAACCTTTGGAGTTTTTGGTTTGCAAGCATTAGAGCTCATCAAAGAGTTGACAGAAAAATGACAGAAGCCACCAAGGATGCTAGAGCAACATTCTATTTATTTCAACACATCAGTATTGTAATTCAACGTGGAAGTGCAGCTTCTGTCTTAGGAACCATTCCTGTTTCATGTCACATAAGTTATGGAAAACGTCAAAACAAGCAACCTCAAAGTCTCTGATGAACAACCCCCTCTTTGAATTGCCTTGGTTTGAGTTGGTTTACTATAATATGGTGTCATTTGTTTTTTCTTAAAAAATGTTAGTTTACTTTCGCTGTAAAATTTCTCTCACTTTTTTTCTATTTTACTAGTGAGATCTTAGTAATTTTGGTATTTTAAAATATCATTCATAGTAACTGATACCTTTGTGTTATATTCACCAATTCCCACAACAACAGTTGCAATGCCTTTATCAGCAGGTAATATTTTGATTGTAGTATCGTTTTTCAATGAATGAAGCTCCCCTTTCACCATATGAAATGAATATTCTGGTTAAAAAACAGATATTATACGAATTCAAAGCATTTTCTCTTTCATTTCCAGAGGAGAGAAAACCCAAAAAATGTTCAAGATATTTCTACCTCCTCAAAAACATTCAAACAATGTTTACAAGAAACAAGTTGAGCAAGGTAGAATTATTCAGATCAATTGGGTCACTTGAAAAATGTATAGTGATGTTATTCAATCACGTTATCATGGTTTTTCATCATTGGCTAAGCTTGCCCAGAAATCATATGAATAAATTTTGATCACATTTATAATCTTTTCATTATTATCAGTGATTTATATATTTACAAACGTCAAAAATGATGAATTATTATAAAGTCACCTGTGCCAGATATATCTCCGCCGATTTTGGGAAATTTCTAACAGATAGAGAACAAAGCGGACACACCTGGAAAGATAAGCTCTCTGAGAGTAATTTGGCAAACGCTACTAAATGCCTCAGACATCACCATAGTTATTGATAGATATTTGCCATGTAGTGTATACAATTCGAAAACTATTTCACGTCATCGAAGACGACATAGAATTAACGCAGTGGCACCAATCCATTGAGGGAAATGCATTTCAACGTTTACATTTAGGCCGTGTTCCGTTTTCCTGTCTGGTTAACCAGAGTGGTAGCTCAAGATGGCGGAGTGGTAACTGCTCGGTTGCCTATGATGTTGTGGTAACACTGTCATTCAACAGAAGAAATTCGAAATAAAAGAAGTCCGGCTCGGCTAATTCATTTTGTATTATAATTATATCAATTTTCAAAGGAATAAGTCCAATTTTTGTCGTGTGATATGGAGAATTTCTTTGTTAGAGAATTGTTACTCAGCTCTTCAGATACCTTTTCTGATGATGATATAGAAGCTAGAGGTCCTATGGGTAAGTAGAAAATGAAGTGATGGAAATCTCTGCTCATTTTATATTTCCAATATTTAACACTCATCTTTTTTAGAACTTCGACCTAGAATACATAATTATATTTCACTAGTTGTGGATGAGTATTCTGACCAGGAATTCAAGGAGAATTTTCGTATGAATAGAGCAAGTTTCAACCAAGTGCTGAATTTAATTAAGGAAGATATATCTACAGAAGAAATAGCCATTGGTCGTCACACTTTATCGGCCAGAGATCAAGTATTGCTAGTACTATGGTATTTTGCTACACCTGATTCTTATCGGTATGACAATGTTGTCAATTGGAAAGGCAACCGCATTAAGAAGTGTACGAAGGGTATCACATGCATTATTTCTCAAAAGTTCGACTATCATAAAATGGCCACTTAACCATGAGTTCACTCGAGTTCTAGAGGGATTTGTAGCCAAATGTTTTCCCAATACAATAGGTGCCATAGACGGTACACACATTGAAATACCAAAACCCAAAGAACATGGATTATCATATATAAATAGGCATGGCTACAGCAGTAATATTGCAGGTATTATTGATATTCAAGTTTTGTAACCACAATTTTTATTTCATGTAATGTATAGGAACATGCCTCAAGCAACCACTTTACAGTATATCATTATATCAATATCAAATTGTTTTGCCTCAGAGTGCATATTGAAAGTATTTCTGCACAAGTTCCTCTGAAACAGTTTTTTGGTGAATATATCTATAATGGAACTTGTTTGTAAAATATTAACAATGATATGCTTATATTGAACTTTTTTTTCAGGCAGTATATGACCATGAGCTCAAATTCATTGACTGCTATATGGGAGAAGTTGGATCATGTCATGATGCAAGAATTTTGACTAAAAGCGAAATCTGGACCAGAATAAATAATCAACCGAATACAAGCTTTCCAAGTGACAGTCATTTAATAGGGGATAAAGCCTATCCGTGTATGGAACAACTACAGTGTCCATATAGAGATAATGGTCATTTGTCTGAAGCCCAAAAACACTATAATTTAATGTTATCTTCAGCCCGTTCTTGTCTAGAAAGATCTTTTGCTCTACTGAAAGGAAGGTTTTTATGTTTGAAATATTTGGATGTGAGAAATCTGGAATGGGCTCCCAAGTATGTCATTGCCTGTTGTGTTTTACACAATATTTGTTTGAGCAACAATGATATCATTGATATCGATCCTGTTCATATACAACATCATGAAGATCTTGCTGATAACAGAAGACAACAAAATGCTGGTCATGCTAAAAGGGGTCGTATTTGTGATGAACTATTCATAAATATTTGAAATGTTATATTTGGTTATAGAAAATTATATGGATTTTTACAACATATTCGTCTCATTTAATGCCAGAAAAATATACAAGTAATCTCATTCGAAAAAAAATGAATCCTATAAAAACACGTTGGTGCATCTCAGATATAGTAATATCACTTCTTTCATTACTTTCAATTTGAATTCGAGACAAATTCCAATTTCCTGACTGACATAGAACTAATGGAGTAATACTGATATACCAAAACTTTTATTTCAAAAGTGATACTTCACAATGTTTAACTAACATAAAAATATATATTTATTTTGAAGGAAATACTAACATACTCAAACCAAACATGAAATTTTCAACAAAATAAGTCCTTGATGAGATATATAGTCCTTTCTAACAAATATAATAATCTTTATTATAACAATCATCAATATATAGGAAAATAATAATTTATAATATAAATTTATAAAAACTTTTCAAACATAATCTATTAACTAGGGCAACCTAAATCAGAATCGTCTCTATAAATGAATAATGAATATTGTGTTCTCAAGCCAAAAGTATCCGAAATAATCACATACACCCTTCAAACAATCAATCCACAAGGAAACGAATGAATGAACAAGTGGCAAAATGGGGAAAAAATCACTAAAAAGGGCTGTCACTTGTCATGGTTACTCAACTCACCAACGATTTCTCATCGGTTGCTCTGGTGACAGATAAGTAACCAACTTTTCAGGAACCATGTCCCGTAACCTACCATATTTCAGGCGGTCACTGTGGTAACCAGTACAACGGAACGGCTAGTGGTAAGAATATTTGGAAACGGAACACAGTCTTAATTTCAAAGTTATTCTTTGGCATTAGGTTGGCATCACTTTCGGTGTTGCAGTGCTTTGTTCGCAAATTTTTATTTATCAATGGACAATTGTTATTCAAAAGTTACAGTTCTATGTTAACGTCTTTTTGGTATTTCAAATTTGAAAAAGATTCGAAAAGTTGTCTACGAACTGCAATCTTTACCCAACACCTTTCAGTAATCGTTCGCAACTGGCGTTATGTCTGCTCTAGGACCAGACGCCCGCGATAAACGACAGCGGCTATAGCGATAGTCGTCTGAAGGAAAACGGAAAAATACGATACATAATTGAGCAGTGTTCCGCTACTATCGCTCTGCGATCATCGCAAGACTCCAAGCAAATCGTAACGTAGGAAGTGCTTCCAAGAGTTAGTGGTATCTTTCATCGGTTATTTCGAAACAGAACGATATAATCACTGCTTCCCTCAACGGCTGTTGGAGAGGTAAATTAAGTGCAACATAGTAAATTGTATTTGTTATCTACAGTCAGATTTTCTTTTTTTGCCTGAAGAAGCATCCTTAAACTCAAGTTGGTATACTGTCAGTGAGATTTCTCGAAAGATTAAAGCTATCCAGGTTCACAAATCGCGAACTCGTAAAGCAACCAAGAGTGTTAGAAATAAGGCAGTACTGGATACAGGTGTCATTCATACCACTATTTACACCATGTTATAACGCAGTATTTAAAGTTCACTCACAAAAACATAAAAATCTCGATTTTTCGAGATAGGTTGGACGTAGTTATTTAAAAGATGTGATCAATTCAGAATAGCATATAATTCTGAGTTCCTCATAGGAATAACTATACAAGAACTATATCTGATATTCCACAATTCTATAACAATCTGGCTACAGCGAACTGCAAAATGCACGCCCTTTATGACGTGCAACAGTTTTGAAATTGTATGAACTATATATGCGGACTGCAGACAAGAATTTACCAGATGACTTCTGGAAATCGTGAACTGTTCCTGAAAGTGTCTGAGCCTATATTTGCTAGGTATGTTTTTTACCTTGCAGAAACCGATTGTAACTTTGATATTTTCCATGTGTTACCTCCAGGTCATACGGGAGGTATGAAGGTATCATATCGTTTGTGTTCAAATTATGGGCAATATACAGGGTGTTATTTAAATGAGTGGCCAAACTCGAAGGGGTCATTCTTGAAGTGATTCTAAGACAAATAGTTGATATAAACATAGGTCCATTATTGGTAAAACATCAGAATGGTGAATAAAAAATCAAAAAAATGTTTCAGTCTCCATTCTCTTTTTTTTTTCATTTTATTGTTAGTATTAACATTCAAAAAATAACAAATTATGAGATTTGTTAAAACCGGGGTGATAAATTCTTGTGAAGTATGCTTGTTGTGAAGTCTCCACGAAGCGAAGTGTTTTTGATGGTTTTCGTTAAAGAGAACTCATTTTACATATCAATGGAAACTTGAACAAAAGGTGCATTACCTAGACGCTCATTTTAATAAAAATGGAATTTTGTTCCTTCAGGTGTCTGAATGACACCAAGATCTTTTCAAATTTCGAATCGGTATTCGCCTAGTCGAAAACAATAATTGTACATGTTACGATCATTTGCATTGTGGTGTAACGGATTAGCAAGCGTTGTGCGGAACTGCGGAACTCTATTTTCACCACGGAATTAAAATAGTTATACAAGTGGTGGAGTTTCGGTGTGAAACTCTTTCTCTGAATATTTTATCTTCAAGAATCTGTTAGAAGGATTCGACTAACAACAACTGTTTCCGAGTTATTTACGAAAGCTTAAATACCCCTTTTTTGACAGTTTAGTTTGTTGATAATTATCGAATTAGTTTACTTATGGATAAAACCTACTTGCATATCTTTCTAGTCGTCATTCCGAATCGAATGAGCCCTAGATCATATTTTAGGACCAATATCATTGATTTCCAACTTGTGAGCTAGACTACCAAAAAAGTGTATGTATTTTTCCAGTTATTTTTTCTCGCATTTAGCAACTGGGACCTCAACTCTTATATGTGTCATTTTTTGTATCTTGCTTTCTTTTTGAGTAGAAAATCCCTTTGTTGCTTGATCCTGGGAAATCAAAATTGAATACTTACAACTACAAAACCATCATAACTGGGGTGTATTTGTTAGTTTTCATATATCAATAGTCTTTTCTTGTGAGATTCTTGGAGATTGCTATCAGAAGTAATTCAGGTAATAAACAAATAATAATTGAAAATCCATGTTCATGGACATGCAATAAGGGTAACTTTGTTTTTCTTTTTCAAAAACAAGGCAAGATACGAGCACAATACTTTCAGTTTCGCTATCGAACAAAGACTTTGAAAATCAGTAAAGCACATTCTTGTGTCAAAAATATTGGTTAAGATTCCTCCCGGAACGCCATTGGACATGTTTATTTCAGTTTAGCTGGGGGTAAATTAGTCCCTCTAACACTTTCAATAATCAACAAAATCGGTTAAAGTATTATCAGAATATTTGGGGATAAAACTATTTCTTTTACAAATGTTGACACTTTATTTTGAGAATGAAACATTACCTCATCGATGTCTGAATGAACTTCTTACAATTGCTCAATGCATCACCCCTTCGAGTTTTACCACGTACTTACATAACACCGTGTATGTATATTCAAATCCTGTAGAAGTTATACTTTATCTCGCGCTAAAGCTGTCCACCTTCACTTTTTTTATGTGATCACAACGACCTTCTAAAATATGCATTCGACGCTGGTCATGGTCTAGTGCATATTACGACCTTCAAGTGAAAGGTATGCTAATTTCAGTACTACTTTCGATTGTTCATTCCTCAGTATTCATGTTGGAAGAATACTCGTATTCGTACGATTATACGTTAATAAACTATCAGATATGAGTATCTACAACAGCAGCAATGAAAGAGTGTAACAAATAGGTTTTTGGTCTTTGCGTGAGAGACATATATCAGATACTCCCTCAATTAAGCTGTCGTTACATAAGAGAGATTGAAAGAAACAAAATCATTCTATCTTGAGTGTGAAGCTTTATGGTAAGACTCAAATAAGTTTTTATTACATTAAAACTTCACGAATACGATGTATTTGATATTTCTTATGATTATGTTGCCATCCAAGCTCCATAGAATTTTAGATCGCAAAATTGTCAAAGAATATATTCAACAACGTTCTCTTGATCTCTTTGAAATTATTAATTGTGAACAAAGTATTCATCAATTTATACGAATATCATGCGCTGGCTTGGAAAAAGAACATTTCGAAATCAGCCATTTTTCATAATAAATAATAGACCCGTGCCCACTTCATTGGTCGTTGATTATTTTTGTGATACAATTAATTATATTGTGTAGTTCACAGCATTGAGTTCCATCAGGTACATCATGCACAAGGCTCTGCTTTCTGGGCGCACTCGAAGGAGTGTTTGATAGAAGTTGAAAATGTTATAAACCCCTTTTTTACTCCTTTAGGCGATGAATTTCAATAAAATACGAAACAAGTCTTCCATCGATTGTTTTGAAGAATTTTTATGTTGAATTCAAAATAGATTGGACCTAGGAATCACGTTGCCCCATAAAATAGAAATCAAGAAAAACATGTTAAAACATCAACGGACCAAGATGCGGTCCGCCAATGGGTTAAAAAGGATTCCAGGAGCATATAGTTATTCCACGGGCCTCTTGGGGGTGTATATGGCTCCCTCAAGGCCCGCTCCACCTCTGATACGCACCCGAGCAGACGTTCTGAACATAACAGGGAGTGGTGTAAAATACATAAAAATCGTTCGCAGTCTAAACGCTATCGATTTGCTTTGATTTGGTGCTTACAGAATTCCGTTCTTGGCACCTTCACAATCTCGACCAAGATCGAAAAACTTTGTTCAACACTTCTCGTGCAACAACATTTATCAATGTTTCATGTCCAAGCTACAAGGACAGATGAAATTTCGTAAAAGTATTTTACTATTAAAATGTTCTTACGAACGTGCCATATCACACGAAACAATCATTGGAGGAATTTGTCAAATATTTTTTTTTAATAAAATTGAATATGAAATGGAGTAATTGATTCGAAAACAAATCTCATGATTGAAGTTATAATATAAAAAACAATAACGAGCGTATAGTCACAAGCATTCGAAAACGTACTTACTTCTATCATAATTTCAGACCGGGGTAGCCAGTGATATATTTTGGACCAATTTTTCACAGTCGGTCTTTAAAAGAGGAAATACTTGAAGCTAAAAGAAATCGTCATTTGAAAAAAATCGCGTCAACTTAAATCCAGAATTTGTGTTTATTGAGTTTCAAATTGATTTTTCTACATGCTGCATATGTTACTTCATCGCTCCAAATACGAAAATCATGAAGGCATACTGTTTCGAATGATACAAGGTGAATCGCAAATTGCACGAATGTGTTGCAGAAAAAGTAATGGAAACCAACTCTTCACAGTTTGCCCTTTATAACTTGAAATACTTTAAATTAACGCAAATTCTGGAATTACGATTTGTTTTAGCTTCAGAAATTAGCTACTATTCCAAAGCCAGACTGTGAAAAGTTAGCCCATAAAATCTATCACTTGCGCCCGGTCTATATTATTTTATTTGAAAAGTCATTCTACTCATTGGAATATAAAAAGTGTTTTAGAACATATCAAAATAGTTATACATTTCAAGCTGACTTTGACACGATATTACAAACTATCTCAGTTCCAAATGAACAAAAAAAATATAGGCCAGTTCCACCCTTTAAAACGCCCAAATCACTTTGATTACGATCTCTCAGAAGTTTTCAGAAATGAAACGTTTATCGGTTTACCATTACCAGCCACTGGATCTATTTTTGGCCTGGCGTCGGCCTACGAGTCTGCGAACAATATTTTTCTCTGGGGATAAAAGAGGCACGATTTGTCTCTGTATATTATCCTCGAGAACAGTCTGGAATGATTAGCAGTGTATGAGAAGGACAGTACCCTATATATATGTAGTTCCGGAAATGGCTCCGAAATGGGAGCGGAAACGTCGACCGACTCGAAATTATAGACGCGGTTCTACCGGAACTTTGAATTTGCCAGATTCTGACCGAGGAAGCCTGTCCGAACAAATACACATATATGTTTCTTAACATGAGAGGAATTTGTCGAAGAAAATTTAACTATCTCTCTAAAAACATTTATGTGTTCCAGGAGATCTATAGAAGATTATATGTATAATTCTGCCAAGTCCAATGTGAATTTTCAATTTTGATATATTTTTCTTAGAAATAATAATCATGAAATGTATCTCTAATAACTGTTTCGCTGGGTGTAGAAGACCTTCCTTGGAGAACCTGTTTTATTTTCAAAAGATGAGATTTGAGGATCATATTCCATTCTATAATGTTTGATTTCGAGAGAAACCAGCCCAAGACCATCATTCATAGTGTTACGAATCTCCTAGCGCCGCCCCTGGCGACCGTAAACGCTAAATAACCCGAGATTTGACTCGAAGATTCTCCGTAGGCGTACGCAGGTATATATACGGAAGCGATTCATCCGATGCAGCAGAGTTTTATTCAGAGAGTCCGTTTAGCAGAGTTATTCGAGCTCAGTGGAGATGCATAGAGTTTTACAGAGTTTTTATCGGAGACAGCTTTGGTATTGCTAAGTGCAGAAGTCGAAGTAAAGAATTTCAATTAGGGAGAGTTTATCAGAGTGTTTTAATACAGAGCGTTAGATAGCGGAGCTGAATACGGGAAGTACATTTTACGATACGAGGGAGGACATGTTGAAATCTATCCAAAACCAATTTGCGGATTTGGAAAGACGACCACAGGAAAATGCAAAGCGACGGCAGGAGGAAAAGCAAGAATGAGAAGCGCTCCAGAAAATTCTCGAAAATGAAAAGAAACAACAAGAATTAGAAACGAGAAAATGAAAAGGAAGAACGAGAAGAAGAACTCCAGAATATTCCCGAAAATGAAAAGAAAGAACGAGAATTAGAACGAGAAAATGAAAAGAAAGAACGAGGACTCCAGAAAATTCTCGAAAATGTATAGAAAAAACGAGAAGAAGGACTCCAGAAAATTCTCGAAGAACGGAAGAAAGAACGAGCAGATGGAAAGAAAGATCGAGAAGAATCTCTCAAGAGAACTCTAGAAAATGAAAAGAAAGAACGAGAAGAGGCACTCCAGAAAATTCTAGAAGAACAGAAGAAAGTGAGAGAACAAAAGAATGAATTAGAACAAATTGATGGATGGAAATGAAAGAACTGAAAGAAGACCTGAAAGGAGAACTGAAGGAAGATGTCAAGATAATCGACGATCAATTCAATAAGAAAGTAGAAACAGTTCAAGAGGAGATGAAAGGACTAGAAAAGAGAGTCGAAAAGCAGATAGCTCTTCTCAGGAACCAAGATCGCCAAGACAGGGTTGTCACATCAGGAATTTCCGTAAAACCGCCGACTTTTGATGGACAATCGTCTTGGTCCATGTATCGTCGACAATTTGAGGCTGCTGCAGAAAATAATGGATGATGCGAAGAAGAAAAAGCAACGGGACTCTTAGTAGCTTTGAGAGGACCAGCTCTGGGTATATTGCAACAATACCCAAAGAACAGCAAAGGAAATATGAGGACCTGATTTCTGCATTAGAGTTGAGGTATGGCGATCAAGATCAACACCGAGAACAGCTGTACCGGGCACAAATGAAGACTCGCACACAAAAATCAGGTGAGAGTTTGCCAGAATTTGACGCAGATGTTAGACGCCAAATGCAGCTGGCGTATCCAGAAGATTTCAAAGAGCAGCTAGCGGTGCAGATGTTCATAGATGGACTGAGAGACCCAGAAATACAATGAACTTTACGACCGATAACTTTCAAAAGGAAAAGTAATAAAAGTAGTGAAGTGTTGTTTGGAGTTCTAATCAGCGAACCCAAGGGAAGATCGTAACAATAACCATATTTTTTCATTTCGGGAAATGTTTCAATTTTTTATCAAACAGACTCCCAGCATCTCAAGATCAGTGATTTATCATACCTGAATATTCTACTAATCACTCGAAAACATGCGATAGCATCAATGTAAAATCGCCCAAAACACCCGTTTCACATATTCGTTGTGAAAATAAATATAATGATAAAATTTCATTGTTATCGGAGATATCGATATTCGATGTTCAGACCAGTGCAGTGATATAAAACCTGGAAAATCAATAATAAATATCCTTTGATATCTGAAAGTGGGAGCAGTTTTTACCGAGGAATACGATGAATAAAATAATTCTTAATGGTATCTCCAAATACTACCAAATTTCGAGCTTCTTTATGAATTACGTGACGTGATTTATAATTTTATAATTCAACACCAAATCTAGACAAATAAAGATTGTTAATATCCCATCGCATCAACTTTGCTTTTCATTTTCTTACGTCATTCCAACTACGTAGATGAGGATTATATCATTGTTTTTAGAGATACTTAGCTTATTATATGGTGGATATAAATCTAGAACACTGTTCTCACGAACAGAACCATACATATGAAAATACTTCGCATTGTGTTCACCAAATTTTTATAATGAAACGATGGACATATTAATAAATGACGTTTTGATATGGTTTAACTGGTGAATCCCAGACAAGGTTTACAAGAATAATTTGTTCTAGCATCACCAAATTTGGAGAAAACAATTCGAATGGCTGATTTTTCCTGCTAACATTTGATTGCCCGAACACTCTGAATGTATTCACAACTTTTGACTCGAAATTTCATTTCTATTGATAATAGAAAAAAATTGAAAATAATGTATTTCATAAGGGAAACTACCTCTATAGCCTATTGAACTCAGTAACGATCAATAATATCTGAAAGCTTATATTCATTGATCAAGCACTATATAAATGTATTCAACAAACTTCGAGAATAACATGAATGAAATATAGGAAACAAAATAGGTAACAATAGGGAAGTAGAACAAAAGTGAATGATTGAATACTAGCGGCTCCGACAGACCTTAGACTTTGTTCTGTACACATTTCTTCAACCACAAATTTCAAACTCAATTGTAATTGTTGAAATAGGACTTCGGACACAACAGTACCTTTTTAGCATACTCATCTACTTTGTTAGTCCGCTAATGACTTGAATATTACAGAAAATGATCACAACGTGCCCATAGAAAAAAATATTTTCAGCGATTATCACTTATTGGTACAGATTGAAAGAGAGGTAAAACATATGTGCGGGGGGGACGGGACGAAATTGACGAAGCGCCCTTTATGTGAGTACTAGGCCTTCGGAAAATAATTTACTCGGAGAGTTTTAGCGTTTTTAATTGATCATATCTATTATGATTATAATATATGGGAAGATTGACCGCCCCCTGAGATTTGCCGCTTAAGCGACTTGGACCTGTACTTTATTCCCGTGGTACATGTATGAATAATTTCCATCTCTGATCGATTTCAATATATTTGAAACAGGTACCGTAGAAGTTTTGTTGTCGCTATGTTACTTGTTAACAAACAGACTTCTGTTACCAATCGCTGTGTTTGTGATAAAAACGATAATTGTGTTTCGTTAATAATAGCATGTTATTTCATCTTTACTTGCTAAAGGAAAAGGGAAGGATATCCCAAGGAAGTTGTAACCCTCTCTATTGATAGCGTAACTATGACTGATTTTATAATATTCCGATGAGAATAAATTTATTATTATTTTATCAAATATATATGATCTGGTCAAATCAGGCATATACCTGTTCACAAAAATGCCTGATGTCGACTTAACTTCAATAGGGTTCGCCCCAACATTATTTGCATGCACTGAAAAACATCTTTGAGATTATACACGCATACTGTAGATACAAAAAATCATGTATCACTGAAATTTTTCCTCGATAATTCCACAAGGGAATGAAGCTAAATGGAGAATAACTGATGGAATTCCCGATACTTGATGAACATCCATAATAACGTGAAAAAACACTGTGATATTGTATTAGTGCCATAACACGCCTGAAGAAGCTCTTGTATAGTATACACAAGAGAGTGTTTTTTTAAATGGAGAATACTGAAATTAGGGCTAGACAAAGTAAGTCTAGATTTTTCGCTGTTGACTCCATCCTGAGAACACCGAATTCAACCAGATCAATCCATTTTGTCCCCTCGTGTATCATTTATAATTTCCAAGAAATAATTATATGAACAATTTGATTAATGAAATGATTTGAGGGATGTGCCGTAATCATTGTACAAAACTAACGCACATTCTCACTACTGATGTGCAGCATCATACTTATTCGATGTGTTATGTTCAGCATTCTTCATCTATAGCCTAACCTATCCTCATTTTCATCGACAAATCATAAAAACAATATGATTCGTACTAGGCGATAGAGTTGCTGCAAGTGGTTCGGCTCATGACCGAGAGTTCTGAGTTCGACTCCCCAATAGGGCAGAAATTTCTATCTAGAATTCATCTCCATGCTGCTCCTCAGGAATGGTGTGGGGTGATAGTATCAAGGCCTAATTGCTGAGGGAATTTTCTTTATATGAAAATATCATTCACGAAATTCTATCTGTTCTCCAACGACTGTCGCACAGTTGTAATTGATGAGTTTCGAGTTTGGGACTGATTCTTCGATCCATTAAACTATTGTGTTCTAAACAAAATGCTGACGTTGGTGAATTTGCAGATGCTCACACGTTCAGCAACCACTTAGAAGGTACAGTATAGTAGTTATTAGTTTCTCGGTGTCGTATTTCTCGATTTTTCTATATCACTTTCCAAATATACGACGTATATGTTCATTTCATGGTCACGTAGAAGAGCTAGGATGACTTCTCGCTTAATATATCATGCTTTCGTAACAGGAAACCGGAGTTGAATTTTCATTTACATTAAATTCAGAAAGTGGTCCAAATATTATCATAATTATAATGATAATGATTGACACGGAGTCCGACTTGTACCCAAGACTCAATCAATAAATAGAACAAGAGAAGAGTTGGAATGAATACCTATACGAGTGTTTAGAGTATTAGACCGGGAGCCGAGAGGGTTTTTTTATGTATCATAGGCCCCTCGCTGAGTTTTTGGGAACTGATAGACAAGGTTTTTTCCCACCTTGAATTTCCGGTATGGCATTTTATGTCGTCAAGGAGGTCGCCAAAGTCCGCGAACTCAATATGCCATACTAATATGGTATCACTTAAGGTCCACCATACTTACCGAAACGTGTAATTTTTTCACTGTGGACATGGATCATGGGCCCCACGCTGTTGTTTCGTGATCCTAGTTAACAATGAACTGTAGAACGAAGATTTCAAAACGCCATACCGCTGGGGAGTCGCGAGGGGCAGCCATGCTGGACCAAACATGTCATTTTTAGCAATGAACATGTATTAGTCTAAGAGCTACTGACGCACGTTTCTTGAAGTGTTTTATGCACCTTGAAATTTTGCTATAATGCATCTCTTGGGTAGACGTGGAGGTGAGTATGTGTTGGCTAGACCTACCTTGGGACACCAGCTACTGCGCATAGAAGAAAGAAGAAAGTAGCTTAATCGGCGATAAATCGCCCAGTCTGGCAACCCTGCTAGGGTTATCAGCGAGTGATGAGCAGGTAGAAAGTCAGTCCTCGCGTTTCGATTGGTCGGCTGTGATATCGAAGAACGCACAGGGTTGTATTAGGCTGTCACAGTCTACTACTTATGAATAGTATTAATACATATCGTTTGAAGAGCACGTATTATTTCAGACAATATGTCCAGCACAGATACATGGGATTGAAAACAATGTCGTATCAAATGAAGAGCACACGGAAAAAACGATGAATGCCCAAGAACCAAGAATATTAAGGAAAGCGTTTTTTAATTGAAATTCGGGTTATCAGCTATTCACTCATTATCTTCAGCTAGTGAGAAAAACAGTCCCTCTTGATATGTTTTGTTATAATCACGTTTATAGCTAGCCATCAGAAATACCCTTCAGAATTCGAAATGCAAAATCTTTCATCGTTTTTGCCGAGTATATGAATTTTCAAATTCACGTTTTCTATGTGACTGTTATCGATAGTCCCGTTCATTCAGGTACCAGAAGATGCAGCTTATTGACAGGAAAAATATTATGTCTAAAATTTGGTAAAATTGGACTGTTTTCATTCTTCCCATGTGCTCTTAAATTGCTAATAATAATAATAGTCCTCCTCGAAATAGAATAAAGAAAAGGCATTTGAGGCATTCTATAGAAACACCTCTTTTCAGTAGTTTCAAGTCCTGCCCTGACCCACTAAAAGTGTATGCCTTTTGTTATTATTTTTGATTATTGAATTGAAGACGGTGTTTGAATGTCTTATTCATTATCCGTTGTGGAATGAGCTCAATTTTACATAGAAGATTGTTGGCTTCTTAATAAAACACGACAACTTCGGATTATTTTTTCATGTTAACCCCCTTGAAAGTGTCTGCCTCATTCATTATCCATTGTAAAATGTGCTCAATTTTACATTAATGATTGTTGGCTTCTGAATAAAACACTTCATTTAGTTAAGAAAAAATAACAACTTTGTAAATTTTTTTTTTCATGTCAACCCCCTTGAAAGTGTCTGCCTCATTCATTACCCATTCTAAAATTAGCTCAATTTCACATTAAAGATTGTTGGCTTCTGAATAAAACACTTCATTTGGGCCATATTTTTTTGCACCTTTCCTATATGCGCAGTACCTGGTGTCCCAAGATTGGTCTAGCCAACACACA
Organism: Zygogramma bicolorata; assembly: GCA_032362365.1. Classification (NCBI taxonomy): domain Eukaryota; kingdom Metazoa; phylum Arthropoda; class Insecta; order Coleoptera; family Chrysomelidae; genus Zygogramma; species Zygogramma bicolorata. The sequence continues at coordinate 143,117 of JAVJAQ010002527.1, forward strand.
CTCACCTTCACAACTACCCAAGAGTTGCATTAAAACAAAATTTCAAGGTGCATAAAACACTTCATGAAACGTGCATCAGCAGCTCTCCGACTATATAATAGGTACCGGTATGGCGTTTTGGTTTTGAGATGCTCTGTTGGATCCCTTTATCGGAGATTACACTGCCACACCGATAGCGTGTCGCTGAAGGGGTGCCATATCGAAAAAATTATATTTTTTCCAAACTTATTTCTCTATGTTTTTGTAGTCGCTGATCACGAATTTGATGTCGATATTGTGAAAAATCAAAATGTCGAACCCAAATATGGCGGACAAAAAATGTTCAAATTCGTAGATTGTTCTGAAAAGGTATAACCCCTACTCATTTGATTTTTTGACGCAGAAACACATAAAATTGCAAATGTCAACTTTATGAATATCGTATTTTATGTCATTCGGGCGGCAGCGACAATGGCTACGGCAGCGACAATGGCTACGGCAGCTGCTACTAATCTATAAACTTACACATGTTCTAGTACACATTCAATTTCGTACGTCTCTTGAAATCACAGCGGCAACGGTTGCGTCTGAATCTATAAATCCGGCTTTATACTTTAAAATACATGAAAATGCCAGTATGGCAGTGGGGCCTTCAATACACTTAATTAACATATAAATATGTGACAACTTTGGATGCCAGTATTTGACGATGGCGACATCACATCTGTATGGCGCGTTGAGTACTTTGTTCAGGACATCAAAATGAACAAATGAGACACATTTCCATGCTGGGGTCTATTATACATATTCATTGCTGAAAATGACATTTTTGGCGACATCCCAGTGGTATGGCGTTTTGAAATCTTTGTTCCACAATTCATTGTTAACAAGCATCATGAAACAACAGCGTGGGGCCCACGATCCATGTCCGCAGTGCAAAAATTACACGTTTCGGTAAGTAAAGTGGACCTTAAGTGACGCCATATTAGTATGGCATATTGAGTTCGCGGACTTTGGCGACCTCTTTTACGACATAAAACAAGAATCAAAGTGGGGCCCATGATCCAGGGGCATGGATATCAGTTACACGTTTGAAAATTCATCCCCCCTAAAAGCTACACTTTAGAGGGGCCCTACCGAGAATTCAAAGTATCAGCGTGGGGCCTATGATACATGCAACCCCCCCTATATCTGCATAATTGATGATTCATAAGCGAGAAATACGGTTCATACGACCAATATCCATTCTCGAATTTAAAGAATTCCTGAACAAAATCTATTATTTTTGGACGGTTCATGATCTAAAGCTTGTAACATGTAGCTCATTCCCAAAATGTATGTTTCCTGTAGGCTTCAATATTTTAAATATGAAACTCACAGGATAATGAATATTTGGATCTTGGTATTCGAGATATATTTAGGGTTATATAAAATCAAATCTGGGAAAGGAATGTTTATTGGCGTCTTCATCGAACCCAGTTCAAGGCGAGTTCATATATAGCTCTTTGGAAGTTGTACTGTGACAAGTTTCACTCTATTCCATTTCGAGTAGTTCGATGGGCGACTTCTTTGGACTGGTCTGAAACACTTTCATTGAGAACGCGAACAAACCCACGGTGTTTCATCGAAGCGATTGTAATCTTCCGTTAAAGAAGTATATCACTTTCATTTACCTGTATCGGAAGACTCTAGAATGGAATTTTGAATGTTTCCCATTTGATCTCCCTTTTCATGACAACGCCCTATACAATATTCTTTAACGTTTCTTTAATATTTTCGAAGTGCCTGGGTCGATATGTCGTCTACAAGGTCTGCATATTCAAATGTTGATTATACTATTTATTCTATTGATACATGCTCGCAAACCAAACTCTTGCTGCCAAATGTTTTCTGAAGTTATACGTATGTTATTCGAGACATTATTATCACAATCCGTCTTTGAAATACCAAACAAATTATGTTGCATTATATTTGGCAAAATGTCCAGTAAAATTGCAGTATATGCTAACTCAAATATGGAAATTGATGTCCATAACTGGATGAATACTGATTTGCACAACAAATTTATTTGTGAAGTGTTTTGATTCTTCACAATTCACATGATTATTGAATTGATTACAAATGCTGATTATTGTAAAATTCAATAGATGTAAACCATGAAATTTTATTCGTATCTATATAAAAAATGTTGAATGAATTTGAGAAATAAACTACATTTTCTGCATTACAGTTTTTATTTGGAAAACATGAGTAGATCTAACCGTTATGGTCTCAAAGTTCTAATCTGCATTATTAAAGATGATATTCAAATAAACGAGTGCTCGCAGGTCAGTATTTTCTAATTCGTACTCAATCGAAGTATACCATCCTGAAATTGAGATAACAACACAAAAACAATATCTATTGAGACTGGAAGATTTATTGCTTTAGTGGCAAGCCAAGAACTAGTTCAAATGAAACGGTTCCGAGCACATCCCTGATGTATCCGCTATATGAATGTCCGAAGTTTCGAAAAAATGCAGTTGCAATGAATGAATGGAGTGCGGATAAGAATAATTGAAATGGATGGGAAAGATTTCTCGTCTAGCATATGGTGTTACTGGTTGGCTAACTATAGAGACGATCTGTTACAGTGAAATATGCATGTTTTTAATGCCACCTGTCATGTGATGATGTTAGAAATTCAGCATCGCCAATGAAAGTTTTTAATTTTAGGGTCAGTCATGAGACTATCGATACATTATATCTTCCATTCTCCTAAGAATATTCGGTCTGTATTGAAAAGAGTAGAAAAAAACAATAAAAGTGAAAACATGTTCGTTGATTTTTATAAATGGGTTCATAAAAATATGTGACAAAGTAACACCTCTTAACAACAAAATTAATGCGATTCGTTATTCCGGTTGTATTAAGATCATTTCTGCTTTTTTAGTTGTCACAATACTTCCTAAAAAATGAAGAATGCTGTATTCTTACCTTCCAGTTGTCCTCAGACTATGTTTAGGAAATATTTCAAAGAGGAGTACACTGTCAAACTACTAAACGATAATATCCAAATCTGGTTTTTCACTGAATTTGAGCTTTTGTGTTTTTCAGATAAATTAAAGTGGGGTACTAACTGAACTCAGGAAAATATTTAGTAAATGTAGTTTGCAGATTGATTGATTTTCAGATAAATTAAAGTGGGGTACACTATCTGAACTCAGAAAAATATTTAGTAAATGTAGTTCGCAGAATGTTTGGGTAATATTTCTTCTACCCTACCCGTAAATATGCTGATTTGTCTACTGTGTAGACGTATAGGTGGGCGATTTTACGCGACTGAATCTATATGGTACCATATCCACACAAGGTAGGTCATAAATTCCACCGATCGAAGTAACTAATTGTCGAAATATTATTACTATAAATGGCATACAGACGAAAGTGCACCAAATACTCGGCATTAAATGCCATAAATTGTAAAATAAGAAGATATTTTACATCTCCATGAATATGTTTCATTCAAGCCCACCGTGTGTTCATGTCTATTAAAATCTATTAGAAATTAATATTCGCGAGTGTGGTCCAGGGGCCAAACCATTGTGGTACTGATAAAAGAACTTAAACTCTCAAGGCCGGAGGTAACTGATTCTGGGGTGTTTTTCGGGTTTGTTTGCTGTGGTCCAAAACGCGAACGAAGTAGTATGTACTGTGAGAGCGAGAACATTGCGTCCGTTACCTCATACACTTTGATAATTTCCTACCACAGTTGTAGGTGAAACATCAGGAGTGAAAACCTGTGGACGACGGCAAACAAAACCGAAAAACACCCCAGAATCATTGTGACTCAAATTCCAACAGGGACCAATTTTTTCGTCACTTTTTAATAGCAACTTCCCCTTCAGAATGGATTTTTTTTAACTTCAAATGTATACATGAATAGATGATTGAAACAAATCTGCATTTGACAAGATTGTATGGATTTAAAAATCAGTAAGCCACGAAATGTATCTACTAGGCAATCCATATCACGTGACAAAAAAGAGCGGTTGTTGGCACACGGACTATCATTCTCCATACGAGTATCATCGCGTTGCTAATAATTTGGTAGTAAATATTGAATGTACGAGTTTTGTTTAGGTTCAACATTATCATTTGAATGGAGAAAGATTAAATAAAACCATTAATGTTGAAAAACGAAGACGTTGGTAAAAAGCGAGGTAAAAAGTATGCTTGAGAAGAAATCTCACTCTGTTGTTCACATTTTGATCATTGTTTGTTACAGGTACAGAATGAAATTGAGATTAACAAATAAATCTTTTCACATTAAACATTTCTGAGCTGAATTATTGCTTCGTATTTGCTTCTGAGTCACAGCTTTCATTCCCAAGTACCTACAGATGAAGCCTTATGAAAAATTGGTGTTTCAAAAGTATTTTGAAATGTTTTATGTTTATATTGTGTTTATGAAAACCCCACTCCAGTCAGCAGTCGAAAGAAGTGAGAATGTTCATCGCGCGCATTAGTACATTTTGCCCCAATATATGCCAATAACTGCGCAAAAAATATTTTAATAATTTCAGATGTTTCGAATGAGAAATAAAATGAATAAAATCATAGTTGGGTTATTTTTTTTTTCATTTGATGAAGCACCGGTAAAATCTCTGGTCTGAAAATACAGGATCAAAAACTAATTGCGGAACCCTACACTGCAAAATAATAAGCACACTAGGCGGTCAGACATTAATTATAAGGACCCTCTTCAATGATATGTGATAAAATGATCATAGAATAAACATGGATGCGTCGTCTTATTCATTGAAAATTTATATTTCACAACATAAGGAAAAAGTAGTAAAATCCGACTTGATCCCTGTAATGACGTGATATACAGCATTTACAATCCACTCAAGGCATTTTTCTTCAGCTGAAGCACAAAAAATATTCCACATTCAATTGGACCACTCGAATACGCACAAGCAATAAGAAAACGAAACATTTTTATCACTATGGTCGGTTATGAGAAAATCCATTGTGTGCCAAAGGCGCCATATTGGTTTTGATCTGACAGGTTTCTGGATTGCCTAGCACTAGTGAGAAAATATAATTCGAAAAATATAAATTTTTTCATTGATTTTCTGACTCCGGAAATCCGGGATGAGGTATATGAGACAAATGAGGCCAAACAAAAGTTCAAGATGTTCGAAAGCACCTTGATGTACTATTACAACATAAATTTTCTATTGGTAAAAAAAAATTAAAAAATCTGAAGAAAAGGTTAAGTGGATAAGTCCACAAGTAAGGCCATCCAAACAAACGATGATTTTGTTTGAAATTCAGAAGCAAAATCCCACAGAACAAAATAAAAGTGCATATAAATAATATAGAAAACGATACCTAGATATGATACAGAAAGTAAAAAGGGACTATTATCAAAAATTTTTAGCAAATACTGATAGTTATAGAAAAACCGTGTGGCAGATTATAAATGTGAGACAGGTAGAAAATATAGTAGTAAAGGGCCCAGAAAATTTAAGTCTTTGTTAATAATATAAATTCTTTCTTAAAAAATATACCAAAATCTGAAATCGATCATATTAGTTCGCTTGACGGAAAATAATACGAAAAATTCAATGTATTTTAGACCTGTAACGCCAGACGACATGTGAATAATAATAGGTGGGCTTGAAAACAAAAGACAATAACGACCCAAAATAAATGCTACAACTCTTATAGGCGCATGATTGAATAAACATCATTACAATCTAGTGGATATTTTGCGTTCATTCGACATTTACAGCGTTATAGCTCATGAACTATGAATGCTAAGAAAAAAAAATTCGAATGGAATTTATAGGACATTTCACGTTCTACAAATTTGGTTGCCACCATTTTTGATGTATCATGAACCGTAGACTTTATAGCAATAACCATATTGTAAAAAGTTTGGAGCGCTATAATTAAAAACCTATGCTTTAATAAAAAAAAATTTCAAACAAAATAGACGGCAAACATTATCTATAAAAATGATCTCATTTTTTTTCGTGCGATGCGCGGTTCGCGAGAATTCGATAAAACATGTTTTCCAAGATGGTGGCTGACGCGGGCGCCATTCCAGTCGCACCAACTTGGATATACATTCAGAGGACACCCCTGAACATATTCGAAAAAAAAATCCGTTCTGTAGATCATTGCGAGAAAAGTACGCGGCGCTTGGCCTATACCGTCTAGAAGTCTGTGGTGATAATTTTTAAGTCTGCTAAACACGACGATTCAAATATATAAGCTTTAAATATTATGACTCTATATTCAGTTATCGTATGTGGAAACCTCATAAACATTAAGAAAAACTTACAGGAATCGAGTATATTGAAAACGACGGAAAATTTGGGTGTGAAGTTATTTTTCGAGAGTTACATACAGGACATTCGTGAAAAAAATGAGAAATATATTGACAGTTTAAATGATTTTTTTGGATTGGCCCAAGTGTGAGTGGGGTTCTCTTCAGGTTGATTGCCTGAAGTAAAAATTGCATGTCACTGTTGCACAGTAGTTTTAAGATAAAAATTTTAAGTTGTATTGTTACTGTTCAACTCATTTTTAAATTTCAGATTTTTACTCCTTGGATTCTTGAAGATAAGGATTTTCCAAAATTTGTATTTCACGTATCAATCCCCGTGTTGAGAATGAAAGCATTTTTATATTTTTTATTTTTCAGTGTCGTATGAGGTACTTTCGTTGATTTTTTTTTAATTAAACCGAAATTTAATAAACGGATTTTTTATTTATCCTTTATACAAAGATGTCGGAAACAAATAAAAAATTAGTAAAGAGAAGTTTACAATAAAACACGAAAAAATAACCAAAATAATATCACTCGAATTCTACGCGCGATTCTCGTTAACATCTTCAGGAGAAGAAAACTATCCATTTTCTTCTCTGAAAAAGTGTCCACTTGACACCATAGGTTTCAATCCTACCGATTATAATTCATTTCCTCGAAAATCATCTTTAAATTTATTGATGCGCCTTATCGGTTCTGAAAAGTCGATTTTATTTCAAAGAAATGCGTATTTTTCAATTCTAATTCGTTGTTGCTTTTCCAGGTGACCCATCAGTTAACCGGACAAGTGATGGTGCTGAAGATGAATACGCGCCACTCCAATAGGCGCAACATGCTCAAAGAGATCCAGCTGATGAACCGTCTGTCGCACCCCAACATCCTGCGGTTGATGGGCGTATGCGTGCACGAAGGTCAGCTTCACGCCCTTACGGAGTACATCGCCGTCGGCTCCCTCTACCAGGTCATTCAGGATAGGACGTTCGAACTGGAGCAGACGATCAGGGTGTCCATCGCAAGAGATATAGCCGCCGGTATGGAATATCTGCATCTGAAAGGGGTCATTCACAGGGACTTGACCAGTAAGGTGAGTGAATAATGGAATGAAAAATGTTCGACCCAAGAATTTATTTATTTTTCTACGTTATTGACAAAAACCAAAACTCAATCGAATTATTCTTATTTAGTGAAAAACCTATTCTTTACTGTACTAGTACGATAAAAAATTGCATGCACTAATCTGTGTCAGTTTTTCCAACAAATAGTTCAATAAAGTTTTTGAAAAATATTTATTAATGCAACTCAGGGTGTATTTGGTATGTCACAGTGAGGTAGTGGCATGTTTCGTCATAAATAAGCACATGACTGCGCTGCGAATAATAACAATAATATACCGGGTGTCTCACATTTTATGTGACAGGCAATATCTGGTTTTTTGAAGGAGATACACAAAAATGTTTCATACAAAAGTTTTAAGAGTTCATGAGAGCTATATTTTGATATAATTTTTAATTATACAGGGTGTAGGTTCTAGAGACCAAAATTCCATTTTTTAAAATAGAACGCCCTGTATATCATTACATATTCAGATGCTACGTTAAATTCTGATATCATTTCATGTTTGGTTTTTGAAATTCGGTTACGGCGATGTTGAGTTATTGCTTGAAGTGTAAGGTCTTGAGAACGACTATTATTTTTAAAAATATCTCATACAATTATTCTCTCTGCATCAGATCACATGAAAATTAGTCAAAATTTTGGGTGTTCGAAGTAATGGTTTCAATTTTGAGTTGTGGCATTCAGTCAGGAATCATTTTGAATATGAAACAATTGCGAAATTGAAAGAGGTGTATTCGAAAACAAATCTTTAATAACAATGTAAATAATATAACTTGATAAATCATTTCATAAGAATGGTAGGTACCTAGAAATAAGTCATAAAAATTGTTCAAAGTGATGCCCATTAGGTATTATACAGGCTTCGAAACGTCGAATCACTTCTCTCGTACAGGTCGCTCTTATAATATCAGGCGTAATATCACTGCACGCTAGTCGAATTTTCATTTTCAGATCATCCACGATCAAAGGGGGAGTAGTGTAAACAATATCTTTTAAATAACCCCATAGGAAAAAATCAAGCGGTGATAAATCTGGGGAACGAGCCGGCCACCGAATTGGACCCTTATTACCAATCCATCTATTTGGCTACGTTCTATCCAGATATTCAGTAACAACCTGTGAATTGTGAGGAGGAGCACCATCTTGTTGCCACCAAATTCCTTGTCGTTCTGCTATGGGAATATCTTCCATCAACTGGATCAAATCATTTTCTAGAAAATGTAAATATCGCAATCCATTGAGATTTTCATTGAAAAGTAAGGTCCTATGATGCGGCCATTGAACAATCCACACCATACATTAATACCCCAAGTAGTTTGAAAATTACTTTCGCGGACCCATTGGGGATTTTCTTGAGACCAATAAGTAGTGACTGTTATGTCGATTCACAACTCCAATATTGTGGAATCGCGATTCATCGCTCCACAAAATTTGACTGAATATGTTAGGACTTTCATGTAATATTACCTGAATACAAGCAATGAATTCAAGTCGTCGTTCAAAGTCCGTGGATTTCAAACCTTGTACCAACTGAATTTTGAATGGGTGGTTTTTATTTTTTTTCAGAATTCTCTGTACATTAGATTTACTCACACCGACTTCTTCTGCAAGAGTACGGATAGAAACATGTGGATGAATAATAATATAAGCCAACACATTGGTCTCTAAATCTTCAGTTCTAACAGATCTCGTATGATGACGATGCTTTATAGTAGAAGAAAATGACCCAGTTCGCAATTTTTCTTCAACTCTCGAAAAAGTCATTCGTGACGGAATGGGTCTGTCTGGAAAACGTTCTTGGTATAGACGTTGTGCTTGACGGCAGTTTTTCTGACATTCCCCAAAAATTAATAACATCAATGCAATCACTTGGACTAAACGCGAAAGGCATACTGGAGTTTTCGCACAAAGAACACAGTTACTGTTTTGCAAAGAATCACTGAATCGAACTGACAAATAGATACAATTCAACAACATTTGTTACTATGGCATCAACAAGCATAAGCTACTTGATGAAATTGTGCAATATAAAGCAATTCACCCTCAAGTTAGTCACATTCTCAAGAATTTCAATATTATATTCAACTGATATCGATATCGTATCGTAGAGGTGAGAATAATGGTTTGTATTCAGTAGTAGTCTAGTTCAATTTAATAAAAGATATAGACTGGATTCGTGTACGAGTAAATAAGTTTTTTTGAAACTTTATATTTAAGGAAAAGTGCAATAACTCAAAAACGCCGTAACCGAATTTCGAAAACCAAACATGAAATGATATCAGAATTTAACGTAGCATCTGAATATGTAATGATATACAGGGCGTTCCGAGGGGTCTCTCACTCTAGGAAATAGGTGTACACAATTTGAGAAATATTTAGGAAATATAGGAAATATTTAGGAAATAAGGGAAATATTTAGGAAATGAAGGAAATATTTAGGAAATATAGGAAATATTTGAGAAATAGTAGGAAATGATTGAGAAATAATGGAAAATATATAGGAAATGTTTGAGAAATGAAAGGAAATTTTTGAGAATTGATGACGTGCTGTGGCACTCACGTGTTTGCGCAACTTTGGCCTGTTGCCTATTTTAGTTTGTCTATGAACTTACAGCAAAGAGGTTGTGACAGTGTATAGCGAGTGATTGATTTTTGTGGAAAGTTTGCAGAAAAATTAGGTAAGTTTATCGAGAAGCTTTATATTTCATTTTTTATTCCATAAGAATTATTAATTGATATTTGAATATTATTTGGAGCTCAATTTAGACCCTGTGGCTGTAACGTTTTGGTGTTCTCATTCTTCTATTTACTATTTATTACTCGAGTGATTATGAAAAAATTTTGGCTTGAAAATTGTACTTTATTTATATTTAAAGACCTCAATTACGTGAGAATCGGGTATTGAGCAATCACTGATGAATGAAATCTAGACAGGTTCGAACGGGTTCGAACTTGTTTTCGGGACCACCTTATTTGCAGATAATCCGTTTTTTCGTGCCAGGATTTTTTCTGGTAAATTTTTTTCTTTTGTTATTTACTCACTATTAGGCAGTATCAAGTTTTAAGAAAAAAACTTGAAGCTTTCTATACACGAGTAATTGATTGACCTATAGAAGACAATGAATAACCAAGAAAAACTCACATTTTATTTACTAGCTGTTAGCTATATGGTCTTATCTCTCTATCTTGTTTCGTTTAGGAGAATGAATGAACAAATAGGCTCTTCACTGAGTAAGGAATTGAAAGAAGTTCTTCAAACATTCACCGAAGAGTTTCCTACTTGCCTTTTGAATTTATTGGTTGCTGGAACTTGGGATAACATTACATCTCTAGCACGCTTTCGCACGAATTTAGAAGCCAATATTGAAGAATTGGAGAAGTTTGCAAAAGATGATGTTGTAGATTAATTAGTGGAAAATGAAAGAAAGATGTACTTTGGTATATACCATAAGAACCCTAAAAAATTCAAAATTGGAGGAGGACACAGAAAAATGTTAGTAGTTTTATCCGAAAAATGTTCTGAAAAATTAAGTAAAATATCTAAAGTGGGACCTGACTGCGAGCCCTTGGCCGAGCCTGCCGCTCAAACAATGTCAAAACCAAAAACCAAAGATGCCGACCACACAACACACATTAGAGATCGACTTAAAAAACAAATAACGGACCTATGTATGATTGAGATTCGAGAACTTGAAAATAATTCTGGAAACGCTGATGTTCAGCAGACAAGGAGTAAGAAACTCTTACAAAATCTACAAGACAATATCGACGAAAATCTAAACAAATTAATTGGTTATTTTCTGAGAAGAAAGGGAGAATATCCTCTGATAGAATTATGAGAGTGAGAGGTACTATTACAAGTAGCAAAAAAAATTAAAAAGCATGAACAAAAATACAACGGAAATTAGTTCGTTAAAAAATATTTAGAAAACAAAATCAACCATACACAATGACCAAGAAGAAATGAATGATGAATTCTCAGACGAGTGAATTCTCCAATATTTCTGATCCGTCAAGAAGTGATTTAGATATTGAAGGAGAACAAAAAATAGATGAAGAAGAAGAAAACAAAGATCCACCAATTGAAGTAGAAAACGAGGTAGAAAAAGGAAGTTACTATGCAGTTTCTTATGATAACAGATGATACATAGGAAGAATTTTAGAAAAGAGGAAATATATGTGGAGTTAAATTTTTACAAGAAGACTTAAATGAATTCATTTGGCCAAAAAATGAAATTATAGAGGAAATTGACATGAAATATATATTGTATGGCCCAATTAGTCTTATAAATTTAGAAGGTGTTAGACCATTTGCAATTAAACGATACGACAGAAATAAAATAAATAGTACCTATAAAGAATGAAAGAAACGATAAAGGTGAAGTATATTCAAAATAGATTATTTCAAAGTTTATTTAATGTGAAGACTGAACCTTATAACATTATTATTTTTTATAAAATATATTTTACAACTCTAATAGCTTTTGTTTTTCATTTGTACCAAAGCATCAGATATATTTTAATGTTTCCAAAAAAACGTCGTAGTATAAATGTTCAGAGGCACTCAATTGAAATTAAAATTTTATTTCATTACATGTTATATTAGTGAACAACTCAAACCAACCTGAACTGATTAGGAAATGAAGAAATAATTTGGGAAATAAAGGAAATGATTAGGAAATATAGGAAATATTTAGGAAATTTAGGAAATATTTAGGAAATTTAGAAAATAATTTGAGAAATGAGGAAATAAATGAGAAATAAGGAAATGAATGAGAAATAAGGAAATAATATGGAAAATAATGGGGAAAAAGGAAATAGGTGTACACTTTTTACGTCAGTGAGAGGCCCCTCGGGGCGTTCTATTTAAAAAAATGGAATTTTGGTCTGTAGCACCTACACCAAACACCCTGTATATTTAAAAATTATATCAAAATAAAGCTCTCATGAACTCCTAAAACTTTTGTATGAAACATTTTTGTGTATTTCCTTCAACAAACCAGATATTGCCTGTCACATAAAATGTGGGACACCCGGTATATACCACTTACCGATTTTGGAATCGTTCTGGAACCAATCAAAATTATACAAACCTTACAAAAATTAAGATAATCAAACATAACTTGTTCCATTAATTCATCATTTTCATGATTTGACCAAAAATGATTTTCTCTCTTCAGGAATGTCTTCGAAACATTGCGTCGTGGTGGGTTCTCTGACCCTGTATTTGATAAGGAAGTTCATTTTACGTGAAACCAATTCAAAATAAGTTTTGCATCGTTTAGAGCACGTTCGTTCAAAACATCCTCTATATTTGTCATCGTGTCGATTTTAATCGGTCAAGGTTCACGTCTATTCAGCATAAAATATTACGAAATGAATAATTCGACAAAATAATAAATTGTTTCATAAGGACTGTGGATAATCGTGGCCAAACGAAGAACTTAACAGCTCTTCATCGACCTCTCAGATAATTTTGTTTCCATATGAGGAATGCCGTTTGGGAGCAATTCGTGGTACTAATCAATAAGATTTGTCCCTTTTCAATAGATATTTTTCAAGCTCCATAATATTAAGTACAATCTTCGCACCAGTTTTTTGGGCATCTGAAACATGTCAGACATTTTTTTCCGATTTTCTTAATCAGAAAAGTAACACAGCTGTAGAACTTTATGCTACAGGGACAGGGGATTTTGACGTTTTGATATTCATCGAGTCAATTTATTGAAGAGTATCGAGTATGATTGAAACGTGAAGAAGTCCAAAAGCTGACAAAAAGCTAGTATGAGGGAAACTGCTTCGGTCCCACGTATAACTATAAAAATAAAACCCAGACCAACCACCTACTTGTAGACCCTTCACTGTGGTCCCCGAAACCAAAGGAAGAAAACAACCATTTATTCGAGTGGACAAAAGAACTTATGAAGAGGATACATGGCAAGCTTTGTGGTGTGAAAGGCACCCAAAGCATGAGATTCCGCCTGGCAGTTCATGTTCCATAGACCTGAAAACCTCAAAAACCATCCTGAGTAGATTGTGCAGATGTGAAATTTTACATTACATGACGAGCGGCTTTTACTCTATTCTTTCATAGGATTGAAATTTACTCAAGAGGAGCTGCAACCTGCAACAAATGTACACCTCATTAAAACTGGCGGTATAAGAGAGATAATCACTGTTCCAACAAGTTTTGATTTTTACATGAATATAAAAAAAATATCGAAAGCAACTCATGCAAAAACTTTGCCGAATTCACAACACATGCAATGAATCCTACTTTTTTACTTGTTTCATAAAACGATTTCATGGACAGGAATAGGGAAACTATTGTTGAAGGAGAAAATTTCACAACTACTTCTACTTGAAAATATCTAAATTTCTGCCGTGGATGTTTCAGAATTAATTCAAAAGAAACGTGATATATCAGAAGATAATGAAGGTATTGGGCTGGCCGTTCCCTAAGAGAGATCTGGAAAAACTTTCATGAAGTACTAGCTGACCCGTGCCCACTTCGTTGTGGGTTAATAATTTTTGTGATGCTATTATATTGTGTAGTTCTTAGTACTTAGTTTTATTGGGTTCATAACAGCTCTGAGTTCTAGGCGCACTCGAAAGAGCTTTTGAAAGAAGTCGAAAATGTTGAATCCTTTTTTATCCGATAGACAATGAATTTCAATAGAATATGAAACATGTCTTCCATCAAATCTGTTGAAGCAAATTTTTGCAAACTTTGAAGTAAATTGAAGTACGTTGTCCCATACAAACTATGATCCCGTTTTTCACCCCCTTAGGCTTGGATTTTGGAAAAACTTTCCATATCGGATGCCCACATCATATAAAGGATACACCCTCTAAGTTTCAGACCTCTACGATCAGTGGTATAGGCCGTGCGTTGATTAACCCCTAAAATAACTTTCTACCCCGTTAGGCGATTTATTTCAATAAAATACGAAACACGACTCCCATCTTTTCTGTTAAAGAATTTTTATGCAAAATTTGAAATAGATTGGACCTATGAATCACGTTGTCCCATATAAACTTTCAACCCGTATTTCACCCTCTTAGAGGTGGAATTTCTGGAGAATATTTCTTATCGGATACCTACACACCCTCCAAGTTTCAGAACTATACAATCAGTGGTTTCGGCTGTGCCTTGATTAACCCCTAAAATAACTTTCTAGACCGTTAGGCGATTTATTTCAATAAAATACGAAACACGACTTCCATCTTTTCTGTTGAAGAATTTTTATGCAAAATTTGAAATAGATTGGACCTATGAATCACGTTGTCCCATATAAACTTTGAACCTGTATTTCACCCTCTTAGAAGTGGAATTTCTGGAGAATATTTCTTATCGGATACCTACGTCACACAAAGAAGACACCCTCCAAGTTTCAGAACTATACAATCAGTGGTTTAGGCTGTGCCTCGATTAACCCCTAAAATAATTTTCTACTCCTTTTCGACTCCGTTAGACGATGAATTTCAATAAAATACGAAACATGTCTTCCATCAATTCTGTGAAAGAATTTCAATGTAAAATTTGAAGTAGATTAGACCAAGGCAACACGCTGTTCACCGGTAAAGGCGCGGCAAATTTTAAGAATCTAATATTGGTAACACTAAGCATATATCAGGATTAAACTAATAATAAAAATAACTGTTTATTTTCTTCAAAAAAAATTTAATTTTTAATCGAAGTACAGTTAAAAACACTATAATTGATCAGTTATCGAGCGGGATGAAAATGATTAAATTACTAAAATGGCCATAAAAAATAGAGGTTGGTGATAAAAAAGTAAAAATTTAGGGTTGTATGTATTTTTTAATGCCACATTATAAAAAAAAACAGAAAAATTTCGTCAAAAAATTTTAAGGGTGAACAACCCTTATCACTTAGAAATATGGTATGGTATGGAAAATAGATAGTAGCCGATTCTCAGACTAACTGAATACGCATATAAAATTTGGTAAAAATCGGTAAAGCCGTTTCGGAGGAGTATGGTAACTAACATTGTGACATGGAAATTTTATATATTAGATTAGATTATGGAAAATATTGAACATACTCTCGTAACTTGTTTTGATAATTTTTCAAATCGCTTTCAATATCGTTGAGATCTCATAATGCACCTTTTATTGTAACAATTTCAATGAAGGCAATGAGCTCGTCACTAGAGCAAAATGGATTCCTGTTACATGTAGATAAAAAAAGTTACACATCAGTTAATCATTACTGAGCAATTCGGCGAGAGGATATTGATTAATCACACTTCGCGATGTCATAGGTATTTTGATTTTCAACGCATTACTAATTCCAGTTGTTTGCTATGATTGCATCAAAACAACAGACATTATTTGAGATAATATCGGGAGGCGAAAATGATGTTTTATATTCGTATAGACATAGACATATCATCTGACTTGTTGTAACAAACTTAACTAGAGTTATTATGACAAATGACATTGATACTATTGGTAACGGTGTCTACCAATAGATCATTATTAATTTTGGTTCTCAACGGATTCTAAAAAATCCTATAATAATTCAATTATTATGAATTATAAGTCATAAGACTAATTCAAATTCTCTCCTGTATCCAAAACCCGTTGGCTGTGAAAATTTTTAGCACAAATGTCTATTTTGTCATATGAAATTACAAAATCATTTTATTTCTTGATAGTTATGTTACACTAGGTAATTACATCTTGTTTTTCTAATTTTGCCATATGAAGTGACACTTAGATAATGGTCACTCAGTCACAAAAAGTAATACAAAGGAAATTCACTCGTACAATGGACACACATGGAATCTCTCATAGGCTTATTGAAGTGAAGAATAATTCGCTTGAAACATTTATCTGCTGTTCAGTCATCAACATAGTTGTACGATACAAATCTCACAATCTTAACACACCTCCAAAATCCTCATTATTATGATAATTGAACTCGTTGTGTTTGCCCATTCTCACTTCCAATGGTCTTTTGGTTTCTCCGGTGTGGGATTTGCCGCACTCGCATGGTATTCGGTAAACGCAGTTGGTGTCGCTGTTTTTTTCGAAGGTCGAATTTTTGTGAGCTGGCTGCGTATTGTGTTCCCTGATCGAAAACAAACTCTACGTTCGTTGTATTTCCCTTCTATCCTCACGATCCTCTCTGAAAGTCCTCTCACGTAGGGGATGGTAAGAATTTGTTTTTCCAGTATCTCCATGGTGTTCCTTTGATTCGTCCGGGCCAATGTCTGATCCACCAGCTTCTTCGAGTAGCCATCTTCTGAAGATCCTTTCTTATGTTGTTCAGCTCGAGACTTTCTTTGGTGTTGCAGAGATTGATTGCCCGATCAATCAGAGACTTGACGATTGATGGTGATTGGATTGCTCATTCAGGTATTGTCCAGTATGCGTTGGTTTCCTGCAGACTAATGTTTCTTATATATTTCTGCTCCTCTTAACCTCCACGTCGAGAAACGGCAGTTTGCTCTGAGATTCTTTTTCCATTGTGAACTTGATGGTGGGCCTCATGTTGTACGGATATTTCAGAAAGGCGTCCAATTCTGCATCTCCGTGGTTCCATACTATGAACGTGTCGTCGACGTATCTCAACCAGACGCGGGGTTTCTTCAATCTTTCAATTCAATGGCGAATGCTTCGAACCAATCCATGTAGATGTTGGCTATAACTGGTTACAATGGGTATCCCATTGGTAGTCCTTCATCTTGGCTGAGGAAACGATCCTTCAACTGGAAGTAGCAATTCTGAACGCGGCATTCCAGCAACTCCATGATGCCTGCTATTAATAATAATAATAATAATAAAGGTCTTTATTTCCCATCATACTACAAAACTCAAAGGAAAGAAAAATACAAAACATGGTGGGAAAAGGCCGGAGATCAGATTAGCTGCAAGCAGCCCCTGTTATTATTCTCAAGCCAAACAAAGATGAATTCTAGTAAAACCATTACAACTCATAGCTAGGAGTATATAGTTATGAATCACAGTTGACTAAATTGACTAATTTCCCCGTACCCGAAAAAGCAAACCTAATCAGAATAAAATAAATTTGTTGAGTAAATATAAACATGTGATTTGAAGATGGTTACAGATATGTGCTCAATTCAGTTGCTGCTCTAATAGAATTTTTTTATAATGTTTTTTGAAAGAAGTTATATTCAGTGACTTCAAATGCGCTGGGACAGCATTATATATCTTAGATATTTGAAACGAGAATGATTTCTTATACAACTCAGTACGATGGAGAGGTGGTGTTATAGTTCCTTTGAATCTCACATTAATATTGTGAACGTCCTCTCTGAATGATATTTTTTTCATCAAATAAGATGGTTTCTTAGAATTTACAATTTTATGTGCAAGACAAGCAAAGTGCAGCAGACGCCTCCGCTTCATATCCAGCCATTTCAATTCTTTCATTTTGTGTGAAACCCTCTGTCGTCGCTTAATTCCTAGGATGAGTCTTACACATGCATTTTGCATGACCTGGATACGGCGTTGATATTCTGATGTGATTAATGGCCCGTAGACAGAGTCCCCATAATTGAATTTTGAGAGCACCAATGCCTCGCAGAGAATTGATTTGGTTTTTCTGTTGAGATATTGCCTATTACTAAAAATTAGTTTTAAGTTACTGAAAGCTACTCTTTGAACACTGTTGAGGTGCGTTGCAAACTTGAAATCACTATCAAAAATCAGACCCAAGTTTTTTGCAGTACTCGTAGGTTTAACTACGTGACCGTCAACTTCCACCTGAATGATATTTTTCAGGGTATCTCTTCGGCTAGAGGAGCCGAATAAAAGTACGGCAGTTTTAGCAGCGTTGATTTGTAGAGAGTGCTGTTTTGATTTCTCAACTAGCATATTTATATCGGAGTTGATCTCCGATAGAGCCACCGCTATGTTTGCCGGATCAAATATCTGGTAAAGTTGGGTGTCATCTGCATAGAGACCAACTTGGCAATACCTGATATAGTTTGGAAAATCTGCAGTGTATAAAGTGAACAGAAGAGGGCCCAATATTGATCCTTGCGGAACGCCACTGACAACATCAAGAGGGTATGAAATATCCTGGCCAATTTTAACTCTTTGTCGCCGATTGAGGAGATAATTTTCAAAAAAAGTTAAAGTCGTGGAAGACATCCCAAAAAATTTCAGCTTAGCCAGTAGCAGTTCGAAGTTAATAGTATCGAATGCTTTGGTGAAGTCTAACAATACTAGAATACTTGCCTTTCTATCGTCGATACCCTTCAGAATGTCGTCAGTAACGCTCAGTAGTGTCGTCTCGCAGCTATAGTGCTTCCGAAAACCAGACTGAGATTCTGGCAGAATATTATGTTTATTTATGAAGCCACGTAATTGAAGCTCCACTAGTTTTTCTAACAATTTCGAGAGGGTAGGTAAGATACTGATCGGGCGCAGGTCTTTAAAAACCTCCGCTCGATTTTTTTTGGGGATTGGAGTAATATACGCCTCCTTCCATTGATCCGGAAAAACACCATTTTCAAGACTGTAATTCACAATATGTGTGATGTGAGGAAGAACGAGTGGACAGCATCTCAAAAGAGTTTTAATATTCAATCCATCACATCCTGAAGCATTCGATTTAAGCTGGTATAGGATTTTTTGTACTTCAAATTCATCAACCTGTGTGAATTCGAAGTTTGATGTGTCATTTCTGAGCCTATTATTACAATAATAATCGATTTGGTTTCGATCTGCAGCTACAACAGGAATACCATTCGAGTAATAATCATTCGAAGCGTTAACATTTCTCAAATTTTCCGGTATATTTAAACAATTTTTTTTAATATTCAAGTTTTTTAAATCCTTCCAGATTCTGTTCGTGCCTTTCACTCTCATAATGTATTCAAAATACGCTTTTTTTTCATTGCGACATGCCTCAGTGGTGTAGTTTTTCAATGCCTTATAATAGGTATGATGAGCTTCAGATTTTGTTCGCTTCCATTTTATTCGCGCTTTGTTTCGGAGTTTCATCATATATTTGATATTACTTGTTATCCAAGGTGCTGGTTTTTTAGTTACACGTAAGTATTTCAGGGGGGCGTGTTTATTCAGAATGCTCATAATACCATCACAAAGAAAGCTAACTTTTTCATTAATATTGGTCATATCGTAAATGTTGAAGAAAGGTATCGTTGCGAGGTCGGAGTAAAAATCATCTTGAACAAAGTTTTCAAAACAGCGAATTGTTTTGAACACTCTTTCCGGTGTGCTTACTTCGAGTTCTAGTTCCACGTATGTCAGTTCATGATCTGACATATGCGAAACCGACACCACTTCAGTAGTACCCACAATATTGTCATTGTTGGTGGTAATAATAAGATCAATAAGAGATGCTGAATTAAAAGTGATTCTCGTGGGAGCCTCAATAGTTTGAGACAAACCAAAAGCGTCGAGCATTGTCGTTAATTTTTTATTCGCACTAGAGTGACTTTTCAACATATCGATGTTCAAGTCTCCCAAACAGAAAACTTCATCATACTCAGGAATGAAATTCGATAAATTGGTCTCTAGTTCATTGAGAAACTCTTGGACAGAGAAATCGGGGGGTCTGTACACAATGCCAACACATAAATTGATCTTATTTACTTTGAAACTCACCCACATTTGTTCAATGCCATCCGAAGTCGGAATCAATGTAAACTGAATATTTTTTTTTATGCAAAGAGCTACTCCACCACCACGTCCTCGCTGACGGTCTTTTCTGATCATTATATAGCCTTCAATATCACAGAATTCACTATCAACTCCTGAATTGAGCCAGGTTTCACTTAACCCTAAAACTGTATATTTCATATTTTCAATGTGATCTCTAACATGATTAATTTTGTGTTGCAGTGATCTAATATTCAAATGAGCTAGTCTCATTGGTTCGAGCATTATTTGCTTGGCATGCCCAACACGTTTATTAACAGAAACAAAATATAGTACAACTCAGGGTTGAGTATTATAAAAAAAAAAAGGAATTCAATCAAATTTTTCTGGGTCTGAGATTTTTTTTTGCTGTTGGTATCTCTTTCTCCGATGATTCTCCTCTGTCCCGTTTTTTGACTTCCTCTTGCGCAGTAATTTTTTTTTCTTCAGATATCAATTCTTCGTAGGTATATACCACACCATCCACTATCAGAGACGTGCCTTTGATTTTCACGGTGAGTCCCTCAGCCCGGAGCTCCTTCTGTCGTGCTACCAGAGTCTTTCTTTTTGCGTAGTCCTCTGGTATTAAGTCTTGAGAAATGACCAGTTTTGTACCCTTCAATTTTCCAACGTTGTTCAAAACTTCCGATCTCACTCTTCCAGAAACTAATTCCAGCAAGACAGGCCTGGCTTTGTCTGGGTTTTTTTTCCCAATTCTATAAGCCTCTCTGATGTCTTTATCTTCTAAAGTGATATTTAAGTTATGGTTGAAGATTTCTTGAACCGTACGATAAATATTCTCGTTATTTTCTTCCACTCCGTAGACAATAAGATTGAACCTCCTTGTTCTACGATCTATAGCTTGGGATTTCAATTCCAGTGCTCTGAACTTATCTTTCAGATCATCAACTGTACTGGTTATGTTTTCTAACTGTGACTGGACTACGATCTTGAAGGTTTTTAGTTCATCACGTAAATCGATACCCTGTTGGGCAATATGTGTGTTCTGCTGCTTTATTTCAGCGATATCTTGGATCAGTTTCTGCAATAATGTCGAAACTTCCTGAGACTGCATCGTACATCCGTACTAAATTCCACTTATCAGTAGTGTAGTTTTTATTCACAAAGGGACTGCTTGTTTTTAGGTTCACTCTTTCACTATGGAAACGATTTGTTTAAATGTCAGTTTTATGATTATTTATGCCAATTGATGCATTTGTGAGCATTCAAAGAGCAAGATAATACACTATCTAGGAACAACGTTGTTTACTGAATAGTTTGATATGAAAAACTTTCCAATGGACCGAAAAACACTAGTCAAAAACTACTTTAAACTGAGAACAATTTTAAATATGTCTTCGCTCACCACGAGTCAGAACGAATATGGTATTGGTATTGGTAGTGTTGTTCTATTTTCCAAGGTATCGTCCTCTCTCAGCTTCTCTTTGATGATCTCAAGAGCCTCTTTTCCCACACCTCAAAATATTGTCAATCATCACCCGAGGACGATTGCGGATACCAGCGATCGAAACGTCGTGGTCGTGAGTACACTCAACTTGAAACTTGGTTTCAACGTTTATTCATAATATTTCATTTATTTCTTTATTTTCATTTTTTGACTAGTATTTCACATTCCATACCTCAGTTTTCTTGTAACAATATTGTTTCATTTATTTATTTAATTTTTTTTACTGGTATTTCATATTCAATATCTCATAATTTCATTATTGACTAAAAAATCCATTTCGACCTTTCGTTTGGGATTTGATTTTCTTAATTTGTATTTTTATTCCTTCGTTCTTAGCAACAGGTTTCAATAGAGTTAATAATATAGACGATGGAAGTCCGAACCATTACCATTCAGCAAGGAACATTGCCAACGCGAACCATATTCAAGCAATGTGTTCATATGTTGAAAAGAAATAGGCACTATCGCTGGACTCTCTTTAATCACTGTTTCTTATATTTTCGCTGAACAAACAATAAGTTCTAATTGAAATTTACAAAATTATGACAGACGTCAAACTTACAAGCGATATGATGAACAAACTTGAAATAGTATATTACACACCGAGGTGGGAAGTGATTCATTCCTGTCGTGAGATCACTTAGCTATGATCTCGAGACAGGAATGAAACTTCCTACCGAGGTTTGTATACTGTTTTATTTACAACCATCATATTTCAATCAAAATCAATAAATCTCTGTTTCGTTCTGAACATATCTAAAATATTAGCAGTAAATATAAGTACGCGGTTTTCTCAGAATAATCAAGTAGATGTATTGCTACCGTAACTACGGGTTATACAATTGTCACTAATATAAATAAATGTCACATATAGTCAATAAACGACAGATAAAGTCTAGACTAGATGAAATGAGGGCGGGAAGTAGAGGTTTGTAATATAACACTTCCCAACCTTCAATGACGTTAGTAATGACAGCATTACAGATATGGTTGTAAGTTGTAAATAAGTATTATTTTATCATTTTCAAAAGTGAAATTGTCTTCTCAACAAAATTTTCCATCAAAATTTAAAGAATCTTGTTACACGATAGATAATTATTTCATTTTGTATAATTCTCGATTCGGAATCTCACTACGCTCGTCCCGCAGAAATCGCGTCCGCTATAAAAAATGAAACTTTTTCTGTTTACGTAAACAGCCGTTTCATCATTCATTCATACATATAGGTACTGCACCTTTCAGTGCCTTCATGTGTTAGTTTCAGGTTATTATAAGATTTTATCCATGTATATGTATATTCTTAATGCAATTCACAGTGTAAGGACACATATCGAAATCGTTTCCAATTGGATTCATTTAACAAATAAATTACACTTCAAATCGTTGTCGATTGTTACTCGAAACGTCAAAGCATGAGGATAGTTATAGTAGTATTATTATGACCAATAATATGTGTAAAAAAATTATGAATAATGCAACATCAGAGAAAGAGTTCTCAATATTTGTTTATCACTGTTTCAAAGAAATTAGTTTTCGATATTTCATCAGTTCAATTTTAGATGTCCCCGGTATGCATCTGAGTTAACTGAGTACTTTGCCAAAGTAAACCGTTGCATTGTAAATTATTCCGAGTATTTTTAAGTCGTATCTTTATTGCTTCATGAAAACCATTGTAATTTTTAATCTGGGAGGAATGTGCAAAGAAAAATTGATTTCATCAGAACATTAATCCATCCAGTGTTATTTTCATCATAGAATTCCGCAATGCATTATTAGATCCACAAAAGATGGAAGACACATTATTTTTTAGCAGCTATCTCTGGATAATTTTGGCAGACTCTTTTACTTGTTTACCCCAGATATCTAGAAGTCTGTTACACTGTTAAGTCAGCCAACGATTATTCCTAATGCTTGGACTTGATTCATGGCACTGTTTGTGCCGTATTTTAAGAACTGAAATCAACAACTGCAAAATGTGAAATCCTTTTGAATTATGTTTCAAAAATTTCATTCACTTCCATAGATGAGACGTTTGATTTATTTCATTTGATCTCTGGTATTGTCTCGAATGGTAAATATATCAAGGTGCGAAAAAACTGAAAGTTCTCGTTGCACCAGATTTTAATATTTTTTCGGAATCGTGATATTCCTGGTTGTCAGGAATTTTTACAAATGAAAAGTCGTTTTTTGTATAATTATGATTTTATTTTCGAAATTGTGCGAAGTCTGTACGTTTCTTCCTACATTAAGGACTACTCTAGGAAACCAGGTATTGGAAGGAGTTCTTTCCTACAATCCATCTGTGTTTATCAAATACTTTTTAGTCAGATACTTCAATAGCCTCTGTCTCTTCCAACTAACCCAAGAATTCTAATATCAGACTGAATTGTTATATACCCCATCTATTAGAATTTCTCAGATGCCAATTTTCAAAACTCACGATCATGACAAAATGTTCATAAAACTATCATCAGTTGTTTTGTTTCACGCAGAATAGGGTGTATTCCTTTTTTGAAGACTCTTAGGAAGTTTCTTGAAATAGTTATATAACTACGTATTTTAATTTTGTTGAAAATTCACAAACATATTTGTTTAGGGTGTATGAGATTTATTCAAACGAATATTCGATCTCGTATATTTTTCAATTCTTAGGGTGTTATAATAAGTAATGGTTATATACCAAGCTACCCACACGTCGTGTCTGCCATTACAAGTCAGCCGACTTGGAACAGGGTATGCTTTTCATCTGATGATCCCGCTCTATGTGCTCGAGAAATCCCTGATATGATGCATACAAACTTTTAACTGATTTTAAATCGAAAATTCCATTAGATTTTAAATGAATACTTTGGTTGCTAGGAAAACACTGAAAATTTGAACATTAACATGAAGAAAAATGCTTCGCCTTCATGGCCCGTGCGGACCATTACGTGAGTTCTAGGGCCGCGTCGGCCGCAGCATTGAATTAAGGTTAAATAACTGCTCTTTAATATTCGACTACTTTTGAAGTCTACAAAATAGTTAAGGCTCTCGCGGCCGAATTTTTCAGTATCATTACTTTGGTTCTGGGTTGAACACCGTAGTTTTTTGGAACTTTTTCCTGACGGTTCGCTGGCACGAGTGTGAGATATGAGTCTCTGAAGAAGCTTGCCACTCGCGCCAGCAAAACGTCAGGTAGTGATACTTTTGAAGTCTATTTGAATTATGTAGGGTACAATAAATGAGATATACCAGACTTTCCGAAACTACAAGAATCAACTTTTTTTATTCGTGAAAACTTGAAAAGAGAGGAATGACTCCCCTGCTACCTCCTTTTTTTTCACATACCCTACGAATGCCCTCAGAAGGCAGAGCTTTGGGTGGGCAAGGAACGGCTAACGTTCTTGAGTGCCATAGCGCTCTGGGGAGTCTTACTAGCCCAGTTAAACTCACAATGCCACCGGATCGGTTGATGTATCCGGTAGACAGATCTTACTTACCAATTGATATCTAGGAAACCAACAATTGCCTATATTTTGCCAGAAAAAATTGGGCCGTCAGTTGAGTCGAATCAATCGAAACGAAACGCACACCTAGCTCGCGCGGACACCAACCTATCTTAAAACTGCTTTAATTAATAAAACATATGATAAATAGCAATTTTTAGGTAATCGAAAATATAATATTCCAAATAGTGAAATAACCTCCCAAAAATATTCCTATTCATGTATTAGTCACCGTGGTCTCGTAACCGTAGTCTTTTTTCAAGTTATTTCTTCAATAATTTGAAAACTATGCGTTTTGTGTACGCTGAGTATATCACCACTTGAAGATTTGATACGACGACGATTCAAAAGCCACTTACCGAACAGATATCTTTTCGTTGCTGACAAGTTCGCGGACAAACTGACAGGGTGATCTAGTTTTTTATTAATTCTGACGAACTACATCGAATTCAACCGAAGTTTGAGGACTTTTTCATTTTCAGAACGTCCTCATCAAAGCCCTCGATTCTGGTAGACTGCAAGCTTTGGTAGGGGACTTCGGTTTGTCGACGAACATCCCCGATCCGAAGGAGAAGACGAAATTGCCCATCGTCGGTTCCCCTTACTGGATGTCACCTGAAGGTCTGAAGGGTAAATATTATGATGAAAGTAGCGACGTCTTCAGTTACGGAATCGTGCTTTGCGAGTTGATTGCCCGCGTCGACGCCGATCCCGACTATTTGCCCAGGACGGACAATTTCGGTCTGGACTATTTGGCATTCTCCGAATTGTGCGGCTCCAACGTTGTACCTGAGTTTTTGACGTTAGCTTTTAGGTGAGATATTTCAATGCTGATTTGTTGAAATTATAATTGTATCGTTTGAGCTGACCACAAATATCAATATTGATTTTAAAAATATGGTCCCATACATTTTTGAAAGTTTGATTTCGGGTACTCTTCTTCTTGACACTTTTTCACTGAAAAATATGTGTGTGAAGTTACTCGCCGAATAGAGGGAGTCCAAATTTTTTTATAGTGTGCTAAGCTCTAACATCGAACTAATTTTTCTGGTCCCAAAGAAAAAAAAAAGGGTAATTATATTGGCTCGCACATCCCATTATAAATTTCACGTTAATATATCTTCATATTCAAAACTAATTTGAAATTTTTTTGTACTGAGAATAAACATACATTGAGGATCATGTGTGCCAAAACGTAATAGCTATTTGTATACTAGCAGCAAAATGCTTTTTCGCGTTCTAAGAGGACGAGGCCGCTCCGACCGAGGCAAGATTATCTCGAGGTCGCGAAAACACTTTGCGGTCATAGTATACACAATATTTTTCGTGCAGACGCGAAACAAGCATTTTGCAGCCTTAATAGAGATGCAAAATTAAATTTTCCGTCCGTTGCCCAGAGTAACTGCCGGCAAACTGCACTTTTGTTTTGCCAAATACGCTGTTTTTTTTATAACGACATTATTTTTATTGCAATTATATTAA
The DNA here is from genome assembly GCA_032362365.1 of Zygogramma bicolorata. Lineage (NCBI taxonomy): Eukaryota > Metazoa > Arthropoda > Insecta > Coleoptera > Chrysomelidae > Zygogramma > Zygogramma bicolorata. Next base: position 169,638 of record JAVJAQ010002527.1, read on the forward strand.
TTTCACGGTTGCACGGAAAAAAGGCAACGTTTCTGAAAACCAACCGCAACAAATACCCCAATCTTGTGAGAGTGGAAACTCTTTCGAGAACCCATGCCATGCTCACTAGTATTACAGAATCATAATAATCCTCGTAAACATTTATATTTTTTGTTACAGGTGTTGTGCTATCGAGCCTAAAAGTCGTCCTACATTTGCTGAAAATGTGCGAATGTTGAGTGATATTCTGACTGATATGAAAATGGCAGCTGATAAGGAGGCAAGAATGGCTAGTTGTGCTGCAAAAAGTGAGGAACAGTTGCCAGTATTTTCGGTTCAAGCATGTGCCCCGCAACACCGCAAAAGTATGTATTACAGTTTTGAAAAAGTATTTTTTCAATTTGACTGTATGCTCAATTGTAGCAGTTTTGTATGTGATAAATTTTCTAAACTTATTAACTTTGAACATAACAATTTGGAAATTACTGTTGAATAAATATTTTCGATGTAATTTGGACTTTTATATTGAAATTTGAAGTAAAAAAGAAGCAATGGCTACTTTATTCATATTTTATGTGAAGTTAGATTGTTATTGGGAAAAAACATTTTATTTTGTTTCAGTTGTCCATCGGCGGTCTCTGTCTGAAGACACCTCAATGTTATCACTTTCAATGTATCCAACACCAAGTGACAAAGCACGTCGCCACGCATTGTTGATGTGTCGACAGGATCCGTACTACAAACCACGTACCACAAATCCCTTCGCGGCCCTGGTACAATTTCAGGGCGTTAAAAAGTTCCTCGGTAATTTCTCTTCATGTTGCGAAATGCCGTCTCCTTTGATAAAACCCAACGAATCGCCCAAGTCTTTGCCTGGTTCACCTACCTCTTCCCGCAAGGCAGCCACTGTAAGATCCCCACTGTTTGTACACCCCTTGTTCAAAGGTGGATCCAGTTCGAACTTGTCGGAGTTCGCTACAGAAACGGCTGTCACTGGCCTCAGGAGAAGAGGGTCTTGCGAATCTGGATTTTATTCCAGCGTAGGCGAGTGTCTGTCTCCTAATAGCCTTTGGGGCGACAGTGGCACTGCAGTAAGTTCCTTGAGGTCTCTAGACGAGCTCGAACACGCTGAGCTACAAGCCTTATGCAAACGTGCCTCTTCCATCTGTACCGATAGTAGCGAAGATATATCTAGCCTTGCTGGATCTGACTGGCCAAATGACTTGCAACCGAATATATCGACAATAGTGGATTATTTCGAAAGAAAGGGGGCAACTTTAAGGCATCCGGGGGGAGTTAGGGGTGGATTACAGCTCAGTTCTCGGATAGCAGCTTTGAGAAGGTCTTTGGAGAAACACAATTCAACAGCTTCCAGTTCCAATTCACATTTAACTCCTCAGAGACATAAATGTTCTAGGTTGGTTGTGTGTGATGGTGCTGTTAGGTCGAAATTGCCGCTCTTCGATAAGAAGTAAAACGGTCTTCCTTTCAACAAGATGTTTCGGGAAATGTGATCAGAATTCAACTATGTGAACCGTTATGAGGGTATGATTTACTGATTTTCTTCAGTTTTTGTAATAACTGAAATGCAAAGAAAATAATAAACAATCGAACTCGTCCCGAATTGATGCCATTCGGATCATCTATTTTCGAAGGATTGTAAGTGCAACCTGATAGGAAGTTAACTTTATGCTTTTCAAATTGAAATTCCACAGATATTTCAGATTAGGAACAATGTTAATTGATCGTAGGTAGTATATTTGCTCAAAATTTCACATAGGGTAATGAAAATTAGACAGCTAGAACTCTAAAAGAGCACAAGTATGTGGGACAATCCATGAAACAATGTAAATATTGTCCTTCATAAAATTGTGAACATTCTGATATATTTTGATTTCTATAACTTTTTTAGATACTTTCCTAACCTAACCCTTATCCAAAACAGCTGCAAATGTAATTTGATAGTAAAAATGGAAATTAATCTTTTATCATACCTACTTTTTTGCCTTTTTGGTGCTGTTTACTTTGTAATGGAATGGCCTAGTGGTTACATATCCAGCATAGTAAAGCTTTTATTATTCTCTTCTAGTCAGATCGTATCTAAAATTATTGTTCAAGGCCTAAATGACAGTGGAATTTGAAAGTCTATATTTTATACTGCAATTGTAAATAGTTTTTGGTGGAATTGTCTTGTTCGATTAATAGAAAATAATCAGGTCAGTATCGTTGACTATAAAATCAGTAATTGATTATCCATACACAGACAAAAATTAACTTGGCTATATATGTACAGGTTGGGCTAGCTATTCTTGGTCAAACTGATCACAAACATAATAATCAATTTGTTGAGTTTTTGAATCCTGATAGATGGTTAATATGCTTGAATAGACAAATGAGTCCACTTAAAATAGAACAAGTGTCAGCTAGACATAAAAATTGAATGTAGAAACATGATAATTTTTATATAGAAAATACATTGTGAGAAATTATTTTTTGGCTTCATTTCTCCGAATTAATGTAAATAACTTCTATAAACGAAGTGTCAGCAAATAGCAATCACTGATGTTATCATTCATAGACGTTTGATTCGACCAGAAGTAAAAATAGTTTATCTATAACAACTACTCTCTGCCTTCATGACACAATAGGTGTTGAATCACATTGAAGTCCCTTCTTGCTCAATCAAACTTTAATAAAACATAGCATTTGGAGGATATTTTCAAATGAGATTGAGAATATTGAGAGTACTTTATGATAATATTTCACTCAACGAAATGAATTTTATTAAAAACTATTCCTTTTTTCTTTATGTTGTGTAGACATATCCTACAAATTTTGTGTGTTTGATTGCAGTTTTATTCTTGATATACTAATTGACAAAGAAAAAACGACTTATCGTGCGTCCCCCATATAGTCAGAGAAGTAGCTATTTGAAATACTCTTCCGTTTCACGAATAATTTTGAAAGTGTATGAATAATATACACATATTGATAAAAGGGAGTTTGCTATTTTTTATAGTTACTAGTTTGATAGAAGTTTGTATCTTTTTTACATGGATTTGGAGAAGAAAAATCCAAGAAATAGTTCATCAAGACCAATTCAATGTTTCGACTATATTGGAGTCTCGCTCAAACATAAATGATAGTAAGTACAAAAGGCAAGCTTTAGTTGGGAGCAATTTTCATGATCTTCTTGATATATACAATCACTACAATAGTGGGTTTTGTTTGAAATCGATATCAATAGAATCACAGCTAACTTTTTTGATGAAATGACAAGTGGAAATTCACGTTATTTTGGAACAGTTTTAGACTACTGGACCTAATAGATAAGGACCCCGTATTTATCAAACTACTTTATTCAAATTGCTATTATTGAATTTCCTTATTATTCATGTCACCCTTTTGAGTTTGCTTTCAACCCAACTGGCAGAGTAAGTTTGTAAAACAATCTGCATATTACGTTTCAAGAATTGTATTGTCCAAGAAAGAATCACCTTCTGCGACATCTAGCTAATGAAAAAAAGATCAAATATGCGAATAACCTTAGGAGCAAGCCCATGGAACAATAGGTATATTTCACAATATTTGGGTGGGAAATTTGGGAATAAATCTAAATAAAATTAACTCGACCGATCGTATCGGTGTAGGAAATATAAAGTATAAATTGGCAATAATTTCTCAAAAGTATGTAAAACATTTATGTATCCCAGTGAACAAACTGTTGTTTAAGTTTGAGAAATGATAGTTTTCGACTTTACAGTTAGGCCAAGCACATAGAGCCGAGAGCAAATCAGGTATGAGAGCGGCGAGCAAGGCTAATGGATCGTCGAGTTAATTAAACTGGAAAATTTCTTTGATCATATCCGAAAGGTTATTGAAGCATTTGACTACATTTTGGGAAAATTGCTTTGCTTGCCGCTCTACTATGTTCTTAGACTCGGGCCGATTTAAAAGCACTTCGAAAAAGATTTGTATTCCAAATTCCATTAATTTTTGTATGTCGATGGAAGCACTAGTCCCTATAAGAGAATCCACGAATGAATTGTTGAGCAGCTATTCTTTTCAATTCAAAAAAATCATCCCTACACAAGATCATTTTAGGGCAACTGCACAAAAACATCAAGTAGTAATGTTTTATGCAATATGCATATCTCTATGAGAACAGCAATTTTTGCAGAAAGGAGACGTGTTTCTATTACATTCGGTTGGTTTTTATGTGACTTGATTTTTGTCGAAAATTGCAAAAGCAGTGATTCTACAAGATATAATTCATCACCTGATAAAGTAATTTCAAAGACTATCCTATCAATAAGATAAAAACCCTGGTGTTAGGACTTATACCTGTGAAAGTTTGTGGTAGACTTGGCGACACATGTCTTCTATGATATTAGGCTTCTTATTGTATCCCATTTAGTTTGTTCAGATGGTACTTGCAATGAAGAGAGTTTGAGCTTCAAGTTTCCTAGATGCTAGATCTAGTTACCTTTAGAGAGTTACATAATTCACCTCGAATTTCCGAGTAAATGTATAGTCGGCCGACCAGTCCGACGGCTATATATGTACTTTCGACGCTTTCCGATCGGTAGCCTACATTTTTTGTAAAAATACCGCCCAATTTCCCAAACTGGTATTACTTTCATTTGATTTTGTTTTTCATATGACAGTAGATTTTGCTTACTTTGACAACAGCTCAAATCAAATAGTATAGTTTGCCGATTGGTCGGTTGACTATGCACTTCCAGTTTCCTAACTAGAACGTGAATTGAAAATATTCGTGGAGAAAATAGATCGAAGTAGGAGGAAGGTTTAAATCGAGTAACATGTGATTCACTGATTCCATATTGCAAAAAAGATGAAATATGCCTTGTCATTTGTTTTCTACACATTGGAGTACAAGTTTTCGTGAAATTATTTTGAAAAATTACGATACATGATAACAAAACTTCACCTCAAATCGAAATCATCAACTCTTCAAAAGGAAAAAATGTCAATGTAGATTTTGAACGTATTTCCATTATGCTAGAAAATAATTGTGTTAGTGATAATATGTATTATGCATATTCATTAATTTAGATCTCATGCACTCTCCTTCAGAAGGTACTATACATAAATGGAAAGCTTACAATATTAAAATCTACAACTATAAATATCAGTTAAAACTATACTGAAACGATATATAAGAAACTAAATACACCATTAATAACGAAACTGTTCAAAACTACGATGAAAAATTACTCAAATTCAGCCAGAAGTGGTATATTTCAGATAAAAATTAAATTAACACCAAATATTATGACGTTGTTTTTAATGTCTGACAATCGGCGTCATCCATTGATGACAGTGAGAAAACAATATGATTCGTAAAAGTGTCGCCATAAAATTCTAAACATTAGGGTTTTCAGAGATCTTAGCTGTCAATATTGCAGTGCTTTCTGATTTGGAGCCATGGACAAATCACAATTGCAGTGATTCCTCCTTTTCGTATTTGGATATTTACAAACTTAAGAGCATATTTATTTGACGGTTATTAAGGAAATTCCAAAGGGATAAAAATTAATTCACTCAGAATTGTATATTTGCTAATAAAGGGCATATTTGGTTTTGTTATATATTACAGTTAAAACTAGTCTAACTGTGTGACTTGTTTGAAACATCCCATTGGGAAAAAATTAAGCCAAATATGCCTTCGATTCAAACATCTGTACAATCACATAATCGTGTGTGGCTGGATACAATTTGTTGCATAAGAGAGAGATAACGCGAAATACAGAACTTCATAACAAAAATTGAAATATCAAAAATCCGTAAGAACCGTAACCAAAGCTATGCAGGGGCAAATTCATATGTTTGATTAACATATAGTTAATAAAAATTGTAAATCCTTACTCCCTCAACTTTTCAAATGGTAACACGTGAAATATATAAATCACCTGAAATATTTCAAATTATTTTACAAATGAGTTTGAAACATTATTACAATTTTACGAATGGCGATGTTAGGTTTCGTTGGAAGTGAACCTCGAATATTTGTGACACGGATAGAGACAATGAAATTATTTGAGACCTCCGAAGCCACATTTTGAAGCCTAGACATGAGTCATCCGATTCATAGCCTAATTACTAAGTTCCTAAGTATGAACTCATATCCACATTGAATAACTTGATAGCACGATGTCTTCGATTTTAAAAATGTGTTCTGCAAACTTTTGACCGTTCTTTGTAACCTATTCAGGGCGGGAGATTACTATCCAAACTCTGGCTAGAATTGAACCATTCAAAAAAGGATCGGAAGTAATGGAAAAAGTTAATATAAACTATCGACAGAATACTGTTATTTTTATTGCCTGTAAATAACACGGAAATGTTCCTCCCCCTCCAGGGTGAACTTTTTTTTGGGTGATTTTGCAAAGGGCTATTATATGTGCTTGAATATGTATATATTTGCGTTAACAAAATGTTATGCTCTCAGGGCATTGCCTAATATATGGAGTGATGATTGTCTCATATATCTTTCTCTGGATCAAGTTTGCGTCCAAATAATCCCAAAAACCTTCAGATGATGTTTCTTCACTTCAATGATGAGTATTTATACTTTTGAGAACTTGCCTCCCTGCTAACTCGTTGATAGCTAGTTGAAATGATCGGTTTTTCACTAAGCTAAAGTGCTTGACTGATTCTCCAACGTATTCAGCCAATACTTATGTGAGATCCTGTATAGCTAATATCTAATCAATGTTTTTGTATTAAACATAGCCGTCCAATGTAAATATCAGTCCTGAAACATTAGTTTTTATTCTGTAACTGATTATATAAGTATTTTCTTTTGTGAAATTGCAAGTATTAATATTTTCGTAACGGTCTGTTTGTAATCTTCCATAATGTCTTGTCAATAAAAATGTATACAAGTTGTTTAGAAATAAATTGTTTTTTTTTTCATAGGGCATTATTTTTCACCGCGGCATGGGCTAGCTCGTTGAACTACTGTATACATACTCGTTCAGTCACGGTCGGCAATCGATTGTTTTTTTTTTGTTCTCGGTTGTATAACCAGCTTTTGCCCTGCTCTGTGCGAGTGGGTTGCACAGATACAAATTTTTGTAATCTATGGTTCATTAGTCACTCGTTCTGCAAGGAATCACACGTTAAAAGGTAGGACCTCGTTGGGGGACACCAGATATTTTTATACCCATGAAAAAAGTGAAACGATTTCTCATTTGAATTCCATGTTTTATGAACTCCAAGTATTCTCCACAGAATGTGTTGGCTACCATGTCCATTGCATAAGTCTGAAGACTAGATTCAACTCTCGAGCCATGCGCATTTATTTAAAAATATATGTTGCGACATAACATATCGTATAGGGTTTAATTTAAATGAAAAATACAACCCATGTAGTCAAAGTTTCTACATAAACTATGGAAAAAATGAAATTAAACGGCATGAACGTATCAGTATTTTTCTTTATTCCTCATTCAAAATTTATGAATTTAAACCAAGTTGAATAAAAATACTTGAATTTCATGATTTTCACTTGAAGAGTTGACAAAATATTCGATATAATTCATGTTGTGAAATGCTTCAGGTTTAGCTTTCATGTTGACAAATAATGAAGTGACACAATAATTTGCTTGCATTTTCTGCTGAATTAATAGTTTAAACTCCACGACATATTTCAACTGAACCCAAAGTTATTGTGAGGAGTATTTTGTATACCAGTAACTCGAACGCAGAACAGGCTGTCGAAGTTAATATTGTAGTTTGGCTGGTCAACTCGTAAGGGGGTTAATTGGTTAGATTGCTGTTTTGATCAAAATATATATGTTAGTTCTTGATAGTGACTCCAGCTTGAAATTCGTAACTAACCTTTTACACATTGAGAGGACTATTTTCCAAGGAAGTGACTGAATCACTTAATTTTCAAGAAGGTATAGATAGATCTCTGCGAATGCATTTCAGATAAGCTCATAGTATGAACTTATTGTCCTAGGATTCGCATATAGTAATAACTTGAGATGATCAATGTCAATCCATAGTGAATATTTCATGGAGGTCCAAGATGAATATCTCATGGATGTACACAAGGAATAATATCATATGGACGTCCAGGTTGGTGGACCAAGATATCTTCAGGTGTCATTACACGGCGTGCGGAGTGAGATTATCAATTCACACGCCAGGCTTGTCACTCCATACGCCGTGTAGTGGCACCTTTAGACGTCGATGAGAAATCTTTTGGGCAAAAAATAGATGTCCATGTGACATCTGAATGATCCATTATGGATACCCATCATGTGTTTTGAAGTTTTCTAATGTTGTTTGGGATAGAGGCAAGTATAAAAATAACAATGCACCATTTGCAAGACACACAGAACACAATAACAATATGTCAACTCACGAGAGCATTCAAAATCTGTATTTCTCATTAGTATTAAAATTCTGGCTCCTAGGTTCGAGCTTCACCTCAAAGTAAGATCTTAAGAAAATTTGAAAAATGTTGATAAATTCGTTTTACAAGAATGAAAAGCCATTACGAAAATACTGACAAAAATTGACGAAGCAGGCAATGAATAGCTAGCTCTAGCTCTTGCAACAAATTTTCAATCCTGGAAATACCGGAATAGGCTGACCCCAGCCCATCGGTTGACCGAAGGCAGAAAACGTCACTTTGGGCTTTGCTGGTACACGAGTGGAACCTTCAGTGTTAAAAGTGAGGTCATATTATAAAGATCAATTACCCTAACAGCAAACTGATATTACTTGCATTAGATGCGCATTTCGCTAACAAAATTACCATCTTCAGGGGGAGAAATTTGAATCTGAAGAGATGTATATGTATCAGTGGTCAGAGTAATTGATCTCTATAAAACGTTTTAACCAACACTGATGAAAGCCGTGTTTAGTAAACGGATAATTCATAACTTGAATGCCCACCCCATATAAGTTGAACATATTGTAATCTTGAATTCTCAACTTCTTTCATGCTTTACGAAATGTGCACAAATTGAAAATGGGCATGTTCAGCCTCAGAAATTTGAAATCTGTTTCTAATATGACCTTGTTTTCTTTCTTATTTATAATAGTGAGGCAGTATTATGAGCCAACTAATATTTAAGCTCCTGACATGTGAGCAATTGCTAAAGCTTGAACTTTTTTCATTCATTGCAAAACTAAATGAATGAATCACATGTAATAGTATATTACGTAACAAAGAGGTTAAGTAGCCTATTACGCACGAGCGAAAAATTATGAACAGGAGGCGTTAGCCGAGTGCGGTAATTCGCGAGTGCACGTAACTGACCTATATCTCCAAGCTGCGTTCTGTACTTTTCCTACTCCCACATGCTTGCGCTGTAGTTTCTGGTGGTGTAGGACAAATTTCTACGTTCACTCATTTCCAATGATCGACGAAAATCTGAATGACAAGTAGATAAAACAATTGCTTCATGATTATAACTAGATATAGTACCAATCCACAAACTGCTGGGCAATAAATTTACTAAAAATACGATCTTTAATTGAATTAAACACATAATTTGGAACGAAAATTCGCTGAATTTGGATTTTGGACCATCGAATGTAGTCATGAGATCAAATTTATCAGGTTAAATGTTACATATACCATCATTTTCAAAATTTGTTACCGGAAGCGGCCACCATTATTTTAGCACAAGCCACAACCTAACGGCTGTCAAATATGTTATGAACGATTTAAAATAGTGGGAGTTGAAAAACACTAACAGACAATGACCAAGCACCATTCCATAACGAAAGAGAATTATGTCAATCAATCAATTATGTTATACACGTTGAGTAAACCACTTTTCTCTTATGCATTGTGCACTCAGGATATTTAGTAAATTATGAATTATTCACTAAGTTGTGCTTATTCATTTACTAAACCAGTGTGAAGTTGTTACTTGATTGAAGCAAGCTTGCGCACAAATGATTCTGGTTCAAGTGAATATTTTGTCAATGGTGTTTTTTGATAGAATTGGTTCTCTATCTCTGAAAACAATTATTCGAATAAATTTAGACAGTATTTCAATCAGTTAGAATGGCAGGCAGGGAAACATTTTCTGGACCAATATTTTGGTCTTCCTTCGAAAGGGGAATAACTTGAAGTTTAAAAAATCATTGTCATCATAATCTGTAAAAAATTTCACGCGCTGCGTGATACTTCACGTCAAACCCAGCATTTGCTCTTATTAGAACACACTGTATATTTCCAAAGAGAATGTCTGATACATTCTCGTCAATCTCACTGGAACTACTTCAAGTTTTAATAGGTATACTGAGAAAATTAATTCATGTTTTCACAAAACATTTTGGGAAGTTGTGAGTCACCCTGTATCTTTTGAACAGTACATCTTTATGCTTTATTGTACTTTTGAGCAACATTTTTGCGTGTAACAAATGCAAGACAGCCTGAAAAAAGCTACCATTCAAATTATTGTTAAATTTAACGAACAAAATTCTGGGTTCTACATGAAGTACCCCGCAGCGCGTGATATTTTTGCAAATTACGATTTGTTTCACCTACAATTCACTTTTCAAATAAGGTACACCATAAAAAATTTGTAATTGTGTTTCTATTTTAGAGAGGGGTTTAATATCAGTACTTTTATATTTCACATTCTAACATATTGAAATAAGCAAATTCAATTTAATATATATTTCCTTCTCACTCAAATGCAATTTGATTATTTTTTACCTGAAAAAATATATACAAGTCTTACTTCGGTAAAAATACAATCAATGAACTAATATAAATACATACTTTCACCAACATGGTGAGTGACAGAACCAAAAAATTATACACAATCCAATCGGAGATTCGTTCCCCAATTATTGTAGTTTTCAGTCTGTTTTGAGTCTTTTCACAGAAACCATTTCACTTCCCTGTGAATTGGAATCTTCCGAAAATGTCATATGAGAAGATGAAAAGTCAGTGGGGCCTTGGGAGTCACTAACAGTAGAAAAACCTGTAATAAACCAATAAAATTTTCAGTACACTACCATTTTTGGGAAGACATGAAGAAATATGTGAAAATGTAACCTAATCAGCAATGAATTGTCCTAGGCTTCTTCTACAAATTTCCATGTGCCTCATATTATTAATATGAGTTACATTTCAATCTAGCAAAACCAAATTCTCTTAGGCGAGGTACCATTACAATCAATACAGTTTCATCAATATTATTGATTAACGGCTCACAACGAAATTTTGTACATGACATTTGTTTGTAGGGTTAGACATTTGATATTTGGAATAAGAGTATTTGAGGCTGATATATTCAACAACTGAACAATTGAAACTCACTTCCGGTTTGGCCGAAGATGGACCCGAATCATAAATTCAAATGATATGGTGACAAAATTTGTAAACAGTTTGACAGGATAGCTACTTCAGATGCCCCAAAGAAACCTACTGAGCAGTCATACAATGACCTAATCGAGTTATTTGGGGATAACCTTGACCTTCAACAGAACGAACTCCTTGCACAACACAAACTTTTATCAATATACAAAAACGAGTATCAATGGTATGCTGTGTGGTATCTATAGCAGTCTTTCTATGCGCAATTTGTCCGAGGCCTCAACGATGACTCAATTCGCGAAAGCGTTCTACACTCAGACAAGAAAGATGGCTACACCCCCTTATATGAACGGGTCAACTCAAAAAAATGAAACTTGGGATAATGAAATTTATAGATGAATACTATATTTGGGAGTAAAATTGACAAATGAAAATTCAAGATGACGACTGTGCGCCATCTGGGAAAGAATTAAATGGAAAGGGGGGTCTTGTGACACATCCTTTCGAGGTTCCTGGCGAATATTGCAAAACCCTTGAATATAAAGTCACCAACTACAAAATGGCAGAACATTTAATAATTGCTTGAATGAATCGACCCTAACACCATAAATTGAGGAAATAAACTGATTTCACTCAGAAGATGCTCAAAATTTCAACTTTGCCGCATCTTTATATATTTTTACTCATGATAACGGTTATAAAAAATTATGTCTGACTTTTTAAAGAATTGTAGTATATGTGCCTGGAACACATTTAAAAAAGCAAAATAAGTTTCTAAATATGCCTGCAGTTCTATTTTTTTTCTGAGGGGTAAGTATGTCCTAAGAAATATTTTTTGTAAAGTTTTATCAAGCAGCACCTACTTTTGAAAAAATGTTGGTACCTATTTACCTATTTTGTGTCAAAGAATAAGAATCCGAAGTCAAAACGGGGCTATTTCCTTCGGTTCTGAATTTATAGCCCTTTAATGTTAAAAAGGGCATATCTAGTTTATTTTATGCACCAAAAAGTGATCGAAATTACACGGCTTCATTCGCTAGGTGTGTTATGGACTGCCTACCTCTGTATTATCCTTTATATTATATTTCCCATATATATGTTTTATTCACATAATTCTTGTGCATAGTTCTATCAACATATTTTGAAATTCCACCTTCGTATAAGGCTTATTGAACATTTTTATTAAGAACAATTCACTAGTAGGAAAGCTAGTTGCTATGCGCCTATCTCTATTATATTTTTTCTACACCTGTACTATAGTAACACACTTATATGCTCCTAATCTGTTTCATAATGGGATTCATTATGAAATGGATTAAAAATCTGTATCGCAATGAAAAATATGTATCATAATGAGCTCATTATAATACAGATTTAAAATCAATTGTAAATCCAATTCAGCAGCGGGAAGAAAATTCAGTTCAGAATAAAATCAACAATAATGAAATATTAATATTATACTTCCAAATCAGTGGAACCCACAATACAAATATAAAACTAATATTTATAGTTCATCATTTATCGGGTGTCGAAAAAATAGCGCATGCAACTCTCATGTAATGGTTATTAATACACTCGGTTGAGCCATACAAAACTTGTCTTCAACTCGTTTCCTATTCTGGCTAATGCTCTCATATTAATAACCATCATTACATGTTTGTTGCATAATATACTATTATGTTTCAACAGATATCAACCTGATTTCATCTAATGAATAACATATTTGTACAATCCTTTTTAAAAGTCGTTGTTGACCGCTCGCAACAGGTGCCCCCTACACTTCATTTTCAACATTATTCATATCTATTTACCGTTCTTAGATATGAAACAATATTACATCAATGCTTGAGAAAAAATCCTGATACGATTTGAGGATATACCAATAAAACAGAACCTCAAAATCGGGATTTTTTTCCGAGTTTTATAGTAAAAAACGGTAAAAAGATATGAAAGTGAAATGATGTGTAGGAGGTACCTGACAAATGAGGCTAGGCTGTGTATTTTCAATCAATTTTTGGTGAAGAAGGCTGAATTAAAAGGGTCGGAACAAAGAAAAATAAAAACTGTTCTGGATTCCTCGCACCATGTGGTATCATCCCAGAAAAAATCTCGAAAATCCGTGAGTATCCCATAAAGTAAAATTTTACCAAAACATACACTTTGGTACCAAAACTTATTCGAAACTAGGTGCTGCTCGATAAACATAACTTCATCAAATATTTTTATTAACTGATGATATAAATATCCAGCAATGAGAATCCCTAAATCAGCATAATTGCTAGATTGAACAATTATTGTCCATACCCATGAGATAAACTCTACAATAATACATACAAGTATTGGAATCTTCCGCTAAACTGAAATTCGAGTTCGAATTAGAAGTATCCAAAACAGTAGTCTTTCTCATATTTTCTTTGTCTCGATGTTTTGAGGACTTTTTGGGATCATGGCTGGTGACGGGTACCCATTTGTATATTTTCATTGTAGTGTCTCCAATTGTGACCCACTTTTTTTCCCTGAAATAAATAGGGATAATAAATGCTGTAAGCCAAAATATTTCATCACATTAATTAACTCACCAACGTCGAACTTTGTCTATGACGTTCATAACTTTTTTGATATCATCTTTGGCTCTGCTGCGAGTTTCTGCTCGAATGGAACGCGACATTTTTTTGAGTAATCCCTGGTAATTCTACTATTCAAATAAATTTGTTTTGAAAAAATAATGGGGGAAAACTATTTCAACCTCACTGTCATCGACGAATTGCTGATTGCCGATTGACTCAATGGCCGCGTCTACGTCTAATAGCTTACAGCGCTTAAAGCCGCTTCACAAAATTTGACAGTTTTCCATGATGAAATGTCAAATTTTGTGAAGCGACTTTTAAACGCTGTAAGCTGTTAGATGCGGCCAATGGATGCGTCAAAAGCTGCGTTCGAGTTGAAGCCCGAATCGACCCAGGCGCACACTCAACCCTATTGCACTTCTTTTGAAACTCGAGGCGAATTCTGTTTTTTTGATTTCAATGGCATTAAAATGAAAGCTCGATCGGGCGTCAGCATGGAAAACTGTCACATTTTGTGCAGCGGCTTTAAGCGCTGTTCGCTTCAGACGTTCAATGTCTCTGAGGCTGGATTCAGATAGATCCGAAGTCCGATGGTACGACGATCCGACAGCACGACGATCCGACAGCTTTCTGATTGGTCTAAATTGGTCTGAATTTGAATATAGACCAATCAGCAAGCTGTCGGATCGTCGTACCCATGGATATAATATGATTTCTATGGTCGTACCATCGGATTTCGGAATTGTCTGAATCCAGCCTGAGCGTCTCAAAGCGTGATGTCATAAATTATTCGAAAAAATAAAATTGCTTTAGCGGATGGTCAAGTCAATCGAAACAAACTACGAACACCTCCATCAGTTGAAAACCGCCAAAAGTTATCGATTGAATAATAACAACTTTAGTAACAATAGGATTTGAGATGAATGACTTCCGAAATTTGCGATGAAGAACTCAGGGTCTAGCTCAGTGGTAGAGCATCCACCTAGAGAACGGAAGGTCGTGGGTTCGAATCCCTCTTGAAGAAGTTTATTTTTCTCAAATTCTTATGATTTGTCTGAATGCCGTTATCATTTCATTCATATATATGATGTACTCCACATAAAGCGAATGCCCGGGCGAGAGCGTCGATATTATAAATATATATATATATATATATATATATATGACTGCGTCTAAAAGCTGGCAGCGCTTGGAGCTGCTGCCCAAATTTGACAGTTTTCCATAGTGAAATGTCATATTTTGTGAAGCAGCTTTAAGCGCTATAAGCTGTTAGACGCGGCCAATGAAAAATTGACAGCATTAATGGAATTCCATAAAAAAACGCAGAAATCCGATGCATGAACACCGATGTGAAGTTGGCTGCCAAAGCTGGCTGCTAAATTTTCCGAAGATACCCGAACGATCATACCAGTGGCGTAGCTTCCCCCCTTTTTGGAAATTGTTATGGATATAAATAAATCGATTATTTCCTTCAAAATTAAATAGTCTACTGTTGAGTTCTTCGATTCAATTCAAAGAAAAAAATCGGACTGAATTTTTACAAACTACATGGAACACGACGAAGTGTATTTCATTTGTTATTTTTATATACTAAGTGAACGGAGCTTATTGATGGAACTCTTTTTTAGATTTTTAGAAAAATAGATACATAGTCGAGCATTATCTTTTAATGTGCTCCGTTGGAGGCTTTCATTTTCTTTGTTGAGTATAGAAAAAAAAAATGAAATTTGAACACTACCACATTTCTTGTCGATTGAACCACTGATTGAAAGAAGGAAATTGAGGTGGAGCTGTTGCTGAGAATCTAGAGAATGCAACTTCATGAAAAGAGGGTGTAATAAGAAAAACAAAGGATTTCATTATCAATTCAAAATGAACCTAAGGGAGACTTGTAGATAAAGACCAATAGAATGCAGCTTCCTATAAAAAGAATTTCTTGCGGAATTGGTGGGTAGGCTGTACATCGAAAAAACATGAATTTTTACCATTATTATTATTATGGCCACCGACTGTCAAGATGAAACTAGGGGGGATTTGTAGGTAAAAACCAATAGAATGCAGCTCCCTAAAAAGAATTACTTGCGGAAATGGTGGGTAGGCTGTACATCGAAAAAACATGAATTTTTACCATTATTATTATTATGGCCACCGACTGTCAAGATGAAACTAGGGGGGATTTGTAGGTAAAAACCAATAGAATGCAGCTCCCTAAAAAGAATTACTTGCGGAAATGGTGGGTAGGCTGTACATCGAAAAAACACGAATTTTTACCATTATTATTATTATGGCCACCGACTGTCGAGATGAAACTAGGGGGGATTTGTAGATAAAGACCAATAGAATGCAGCTCCCTAAAAAAAATTACTTGCGGAAATGGTGGAGAGGCTGTACATCGAAAAAACACGAATTTTTACCATTATTATTATTATGGCCACCGACTGTCAAGATGAAACTAGGGGGGATTTGTAGGTAAAAACCTATAGAATGCAGCTCCCTAAAAAGAATTACTTGCGGAAATGGTGGAGAGGCTGTACATCGAAAAAACATGAATTTTTACCATTATTATTATTATAAATGTGAATTCAATGAGCGATGGCTATATCTCATGAGCAGTATAGGTAGATGTGACTTCACTGGGTGTTCAATATGCAGTATTAGGGCTGATTTATACATCTCTATTTTAGTCGTAGTCCTTATTTCATCCGGAAACAAAGTTCATTTTCAAGGAATCAGGTGGATATTGATCATATCTATAACCTGAGCATCATTTTTAAGATTGAAAGGAACTGAACTGAAACAGATGTACCTAGTTCTTCGAATGCTCACACCTAGACGTCTGAAATGAACTTGGTTTTTAAACGAAATAAGGACTAAGACTGAAATAGAAATGTATAAATTAGCCATAATTTTCAAGAAATAATTTTTGTACCCATGAAGAAAACGATGTAGAAATGTCAAAATACCTACCTACCAAGTTCCTATATGGGCCCTTGTCTAGAAAGAAATACAATTCCATTCAAATCCAACCTGCCTACACTGCAGAACGTTGTGGGCGTGAACTGTACACAATTGGGTTTGTTTAGGTAGGTACCTGTTTCTCCCCCTATTATTTCTATCAATATCAATAGACTATCACCCTTGCGGCCTTGACCATATAGCACGACTCGATTCTTCCAACCTATAGTGGAAGAGTGTTTTATTCTGGATACTTCAGGCAGGACCGACGGAAGCGAAAGTAAACGATACATACTTTTTGCTCTAGGGTTACGACAGAAAATAAGTTATTGTACGGGTATCTGAGCATGAGACACAATCTGATCATAAGACACTATTTTTTTAGCTGGGGGAGGAGGAATATCACTACCAGTTGTTGGCTGTTTTCGTCATTTTCAGGGGTAATATAATAAGTGGTATGATTATTACCGATAATTTTTTGGAATATTAATGAATTGCAATCCCAAAGCTGAAAATACAAAGAGTCCGCAGGACGAGTTGTATTTTCTTGCATTGGGATTGCCAATGAATTGATATTCCAAAAAATTATAGGTTATTAATCATACCACTTATTATATTACCCCAATAATGGTAAAAATTCGTGTTTTTTCGATGTACAGCCTACCACCATTTCCGCAAGTGATTCTTTTTAGGGAGCTGCATTCTATTGGTTTTTACCTACAAATCCCCCCTAGTTTCATCTTGACAGTCGGTGGCCATAATAATAATAATGGTAAAAATTCGTGTTTTTTCGATGTACAGCCTCTCCACCATTTCCGCAAGTAATTCTTTTTAGGGAGCTGCATTCTATTGGTTTTTACCTACAAATCCCCCCTCCTTTCATCTTGACAGTCGGTGGCCATAATAATAATAATGGTAAAAATTCATGTTTTTTCGATGTACAGCCTACCCACCATTTCCGCAAGTAATTCTTTTTAGGGAGCTGCATTCTATTGATTTTTACCTACAAATCCCCCCTAGTTTCATCTTGACAGTCGGTGGCCATAATAATAATAATGGTAAAAATTCGTGTTTTTTCGATGTACAGCCTACCCACCATTTCCGCAAGTAATTCTTTTTAGGGAGCTGCATTCTATTGGTTTTTACCTACAAATCCCCCCTAGTTTCATCTTGACAGTCGGTGGCCATAATAATAATAATGGTAAAAATTCTTGTTTTTTCGATGTACAGCCTACCCACCATTTCCGCAAGTAATTCTTTTTAGGGAGCTGCATTCTATTGGTTTTTACCTACAAATCCCCCCTAGTTTCATCTTGACAGTCGGTGGCCATAATAATAATAATGGTAAAAATTCATGTTTTTTCGATGTACAGCCTACCCACCAATTCCGCAAGAAATTCTTTTTAGGGAGCTGCATTCTATTGGTTTTTACCTACAAATCCCCCCTAGTTTCATCTTGACAGTCGGTGGCCATAATAATAATAATGGTAAAAACTCATGTTTTTTCGATGTACAGCCTACCCACCATTTCCGCAAGTAATTCTTTTTAGGGAGCTGCATTCTATTGGTCTTTGTCTACAAATCCCCCCTAGTTTCATCTTGACAGTCGGTGGCCATAATAATAATAATGGTAAAAACTCATGTTTTTTCGATGTACAGCCTACCCACCATTTCCGCAAGTAATTCTTTTTAGGGAGCTGCATTCTATTGGTTTTTACCTACAAATCCCCCCTAGTTTCATCTTGGCAGTCGGTGGCCATAATAATAATAATGGTAAAAATTCATGTTTTTTCGATGTACAGCCTACCCACCATTTCCGCAAGTAATTCTTTTTAGGGAGCTGCATTCTATTGGTTTTTACCTACAAATCCCCCCTAGTTTCATCTTGACAGTCGGTGGCCATAATAATAATAATGGTAAAAATTCATGTTTTTTCGATGTACAGCCTACCCACCATTTCCGCAAGTAATTCTTTTTAGGGAGCTGCATTCTATTGGTTTTTACCTACAAATCCCCCCTAGTTTCATCTTGACAGTCGGTGGCCATAATAATAATAATGGTAAAAATTCTTGTTTTTTCGATGTACAGCCTACCCACCATTTCCGCAAGTAATTCTTTTTAGGGAGCTGCATTCTATTGGTTTTCACCTACAAATCCCCCCTAGTTTCATCTTGACAGTCGGTGGCCATAATAATAATAATGGTAAAAATTCATGTTTTTTCGATGTACAGCCTACCCACCAATTCCGCAAGAAATTCTTTTTATAGGAAGCTGCATTCTATTGGTTTTTACCTACAAATCCCCCCTAGTTTCATCTTGACAGTCGGTGGCCATAATAATAATAATGGTAAAAATTCATGTTTTTTCGATGTACAGCCTACCCACCAATTCCGCAAGAAATTCTTTTTATAGGAAGCTGCATTCTATTGGTCTTTATCTACAAGTCTCCCTTAGGTTCATTTTGAATTGATAATGAAATCCTTTGTTTTTCTTATTACACCCTCTTTTCATGAAGTTGCATTCTCTAGATTCTCAGCAACAGCTCCACCTCAATTTCCTTCTTTCAATCAGTGGTTCAATCGACAAGAAATGTGGTAGTGTTCAATTTCATATTTTTTTCTATACTCAACAAAGAAAATGAAAGCCTCCAACGGAGCACATTAAAAGATAATGCTCGACTATGTATCTATTTTTCTAAAAATCTAAAAAAGAGTTCCATCAATAAGCTCTGTTCACTTAGTATATAAAAATAACAAATGAAATACACTTCGTCGTGTTCCATGTAGTTTGTAAAAATTCAGTCCGATTTTTTTCTTTGAATTGAATCGAAGAACTCAACAGTAGACTATTTAATTTTGAAGGAAATAATCGATTTATTTTATATCCATAACAATTTCCAAAAAGGGGGGAAGCTACGCCACTGGTATGATCGTTCGGGTATCTTCGGAAAATTTAGCAGCCAGCTTTGGCAGCCAACTTCACATCGGTTGCATGAACATGAGAATTCGCCTTAAAACATGTTCACTAAACTGAGTTGAAAAAGTAGAAAACATTTTTATCGACTAGGCCAATTTATGTTTTTTTAGCAGTTTCAAATCATGGCTGATTCTGTCGAGTTGCGTATGAGTGTAACGTCGATAAAAAGAGTTGATCCATATGTTAAAGACATTTTAGCAAACGCTACTCACGTTGCTTTATACATTTTCAATATCTCTACAAACGCATGGGAAAAAACAGAAACGGAAGGTGCGTTATTTATTTACAGTCGAAATGGAGAACCATTTCACAGTATCATGGTTATGAATCGGTTGAACACCGACAACCTGATTGAACCTATTGTAAAAGATTTCGACTATCAAATGCAAGTACCTTTTTTGCTGTACAGGAATTCGAAGAGAAAGATATACGGCATTTGGTTTTTCAACAAAGAAGAGTGCATTAAAATTACTTGTATGATTGAATCTCTCATGGAGGGGCTGAAAGATAAAAACAACGAGAAGTCTGGGAAGAATGACGGCAGCGTTGATATATTTAGTATGTTAACAAAAGCACAAGAAACTTTCAATAGAACACCCATTAAACAGGAGGGCCCACCAACATATTCATCTACTCCTAGAGTTCCTGATGTGACTTCCCAAAGTGTTATGGACTTTTTTGCTAAAGCTAGCACAAAGACTTCACAGAAACCCAGCGTCACAGGAGGCAATGGTGAAAATGTCCTGCAGCGGCTCATGTCTAATCCTGCAAATACTGTTGAACATATAGAGAAACAACAGCGTTCTATCACACCTCAAGACCATGTGAATGTGCGATCAAAAGTCACGACTGATATCATTGATAGGAGGAGTGTTCCAATATCTTTTCCAGGGTCCAGCACAGGGGAAATGATATTGCGCCCTGAAAATGGTTTGAATTTGAATAATCAACACCAAATACCATCAACTTCTCCGCTCACATATTTATTCCAAAATAAGAATCAAGGGTGTTCTGATAAAGAGGATAGAAGTGATTTGTTAGGAACTTCACCCTTTGCTCAGTTTTTAGACACTCAAAAACCACATTTGATGACTCCTATGATGTTTACCAATCCCACTACAAAAAACCTTGTTGATTCAACGGAAGATAAACTAGACCATTCTGATTTGTTAACTGAGAAGCAACTGGCACAAGCATTGATTTACCTATTAAAAAATAACTCTGACTTCACAAGGCAAATTCATGAAGCCTATGTGAAATCTTTAATGGAAAAGGCAAATCTCAAAAGTAAGTCTTTTGTGTGAATGAAAGACAGCTTTAGTGGTTTTATTAAAATTGACTCATCTTGTTTAGATGGATTTTTGTAAGTGGCTTGTGTTATACATTGACTGATTTGAATGGTCTTGAGGTTTTTGATTTTAAAATATAATGTATTGTGCAGGGGGGTTAACAACTTGAAATTTGTGAAGCATACTGAAATATCAAGAACTGAAATACATAATGGAGTATTGGAAGACATAAATACGAACTAAAACAAGACTGGAATTCAGAAACAAGTACTGAAATACTGACAATTTGAAGATGTACAGGTACTGAAAGAGTTGTTAACCCCTCGTTATTATGTACTCAAATTGAACATTGATTCTATGACTTATTGAAGTACTGTCAAAGGTTGAGTGTTATTGTTTGAATGGTATTTTTCAGTCATGAAGATTCGAGACATGAATACGTTAACATTACATCATCGTTGAGAAAAGTAGAAAACTGATATGATAATAGAGGCGATAATGCAACACATTAACGTGTGTCAATTACATTATTCAAAGTAAAATGTTGGGAACTTCAAACCTCAAAACATATTCTTGGTGAGAGCAGCAAATTTAAAGTGCAGTGAAACAACATGAAACATGGAAGTGTGAAACCATATTAATGTCAAAATTTATATGTTCAGGTTTTAGGCTATGTGGTTGTTTATTGAAAACAACTATTGGGTGGAAGTAAATGGCAATATGTTTTGAAGAACGAGGTGAGGTGTTTATCCGAATGCCTCAACCTCGAATTCTACAAGATAGATACATGAAACAAAACTATTCTCACCAGTGTCAATAGTAGACAATATAAGCATGCACTAATCTATAACTCATAATATAATTAATTTTGTATGAAGGGGTAAATTCACTTGATGTTAATGTAATGTTTATGTAGTTAAAATGATCATTGCAAGAATCCTCATTTACCATTTGAACTTCTCAAATATGCAATACAATGGAAATAGGTTCGAAAATCTCCAAGCATATATATTGCCACCAACATTTATTTTACTAATGATTATGTGTTCGTATAGTATGCTTGTGCCTTATAAGTATTTGAAGAGAATATTTTGTTGAGAAAGCAGTCAAACCTGGATTACTGTATTGTTTCATTGAAATCACTAGGTTTTGCATACACTGAATGTATTTGATAACATAACTTTACATAATTTTCTTGGATTTTTTCTAAATTTCTTTTCTTGTCAAAAACTGTAAACTTGAGAAAAGTAGACTCAAATCATTTCAATAACATTTTTATGTAATGCTGATGACTAGATATTGAAATCAAAATTGATTAAAATTATTAATGCATTCAGATCTAATTGTATAACATATTACACATTTTTATTAGCTTTTATAGCTACAAGTCTTTTTTGTTTTTTTTTTTATTTCACTGATTGATGAAGTCAGGACTGAAAATTTGGTAATCATGAGATTTAAAAATTTTGTTGCAAGCTTATTTAGTTTAATACTTTTCATATATTTTTTTAGCATAAGTAAACTGTTGAAATTATATTTCAAAGCAGGATTTTGAAATATATAAAAAGGTCTGAATTATCCACAAGCTACAAACACTAGACCGATTTGAACATTAGCTAGTTTTTTTATAATTCTAAGAGGTGAAATGAAAAGATTACCAAAATCATTTGTAATCTTGAGCGAATATCTTATAAGCTGCACAAGCAAAATGAGGGCTCGACTTAACATGTTGAAGATCGTTTTTGTTTTTTTCAAAGTCTTGCATTTGAAATTGTTTACAGCCAGTAATACCTTTATCTCACATGTGGAGCTGATATAGTCGGGATTAAATTAAATCTTTGACAGTGCAAAACTGATTTCAGACAATATTTTTTCCCTCCTGAACACTTACGATGCATATTTTGGCAACTAAGTTGGCGCATCATCGGGAAATGACCGCATGTTGATCGAGGAAATATGCTTTTACAAACTAGTCCACAGTTTTGCCTCATGTATTACAAGTTTGGAAAGCTATTAGGACAATATTGAAATAAGAAAATATTGAGTTGAACTTCAAAAATGTATTTGTGTGAAAGATTCTTTCTAAAAGTAATGAAAAACCTAATATATGATCAAATTGATTACTTTGTGGTTGGAAACCTGTACTCTTTTGAAGTTCACACATTGTGGAAAGAGCTTGGCTCTTATTTTAGAAATAAAAATTATCGATTATTGAATGTCGGTCGTAAAGTGTGTTGTACTGTATTGTTGTGTTCATATTTAAAATCATCTATATTATATGAAAAATGAAAACTTTATAATTCTAGCATGAAACTTTCAATGAGATGGAACGAGAAGTTCTTGAAAACCAGTAGTAGAATGCAGCATTTTTTTAATTGTATCATCAATTTAATTATACTAGACTTTATATAGAACATTTTAAAGTTCAATAAAATGAGCATATCATTCAACAACCATGGAATAGGTATCATTACTCTTTTGAAATATAATTTTCCAAACTTGTATACTGCATGAACCAAAAACAGTTCTGTCGTTAATCATCATTGGTTGTTTTTAGATATATTGACAGGAAATTAGTAGCATTCGATGGTTATTGTATATTCGAATAAACTGTATAGTTTGACAATGTATAGCTGTACTAATTCTTTTTAAATATTCTTATAACTTGCCTGAGATAAGTACTGTAACCAGTGATATCTTCATTCATGAAAATGTATATTTGAACATTATATCTTATATATATTATGAAATCCATTTTAAACTGTTTAATGTCCATTTATCCTGATGCAACTATTTTCAATAAATATGAAATTTGAGGTATACTACCATTTCTTCAACCCTAGTACTAACATTTGAAGTATTCATTACCCAAATAGGGGATTCAAGACATTTTTGATCATTTATTCAATGAGCCGTAAATTTTCAGATCAGTAGTATATTTTTCTATCCAACGACCAAGAAATGATGTTGTTATTACTCGGTAGAAAGGGATTGTAAATCATCCAAGCGATTAATGGTCGTTTTACATGATCAAAATACTATATTTGATCTACATGCAGTGTGAATTCCGTAAGAATCTGTAGGAAACCGAATAGATTTTTTTTTCAAATCACGTTACTTACAGGCATAGAGTTGAAAGAAGAAATATGGTATTGGTGCGAAGAGAAATATTACTGCTTTCATATGACACAAGAGAAAATCCTCCTGAACTGATATCTATTAAAATTGTAAAAGACGTCAAGAATTATTACTCGGAGGCTAAATGGGAACATCAAAGCCTATATTAATAATAAATGGTCTTTATTCAACATAGGAATAGTAACAAAACATATGTATATTAGTGGCGGATCCAGGATCAGATCAAGGGGGGTGGTCTATAACTCAAAATATTTATATATATATATATAAAAAACAGAAAATTATGAGCTACCGTATAGCAACAACTAGTCAAGATCCAATGAAGGGGAAAGAGGAGGTAAAGTAGGTTCGAAACTTTACTTTTTTTAAAATCGAATCGAGTTGATTTAACCTAATCAACAGCATATTCTACTCATACATAGTATATTCAAATCATGTCACATTTTTTCGTTCCCTAACAAAATTTGGAAATTAGGAGCCGATGAGAATTGAAAAAAAATTCTCTTATTTTCCCAATTGGGGGGGGGGGCGAACCCCCCCCCGTGGATCCGCCACTGATATATATATATATATACTTATATATATATATATATATATATACTTATATATATATATATATATATATATTTACTTCGAACAAACCGAAGACATCTGAAACAGGACGTCCATAGACTGCGTCTTGGGAACATCTGTCTTGGCAACATGGACGTAACGCAGACGTCTTCAGGGCGTATACCGAATCGCGGACGTCTCCATATATGTCTCCGATTCGTTCGGTATACACGTCCTGAAGACGTCTTCGGTGATTCCATGTTACAAATCGAGATATGTCCCTAAGACGTCCAATTGAGGGCCTCATCACAGTCTAAGGTCATCCAGTTTCAGATGTCTTCGCTCCGTACGAATGACGTCCGATGAATACCTTTCAGAGTATATACGGCGAGGACGTTCTAGTACGTATATAAATTATTGCCTAAGGCAAAGAATAAAATAAACTTATATGCCATTCAATGGGTCTCCATCAAACTTAAATGTTAGCCTGTCAGTTTTATTTATATTGAAGCAGAAATAGTTCGTGTTACAACAAACTATGATCTCCTGATCTAGATCCTGAGCTATTATTGTTTTCAAACTATTTACATTTTTGCCATGCGATATAAAGGTGGTATCATCAGCAAATAATGTAAATTTTCCTGTGATTGGTAAACCAGTCAGGTCATTTGAGTATAGCAAGAACAAAATAGGACCCAGCACTGAGCCTTGGGGTACTCCGGATCTGATATCAGAATAACCCGAGCATTCACTGAAAATTTTAACTCTCTGTTTTCTGCCAGTGAGATAAGATTTGACAGATTTAAAAGCAACACCTCTGAATCCATAATGATGACGTTTATTTAGCAGTAGTCTGTGAAGATTTGACAGATATAAAAGCAACACCTCTGAATCCATAATGATGACGTTTATTTAGCAGTAGTCTGTGATCCACGCGATCAAATGCCTTGGAGAAGTCACAGAACACTGCCGCAACCACCCCATCTCATTTTGGTTTAAATAATCATTTTCAAGGAATGAAAACATTACATCAATTTTACTTCTTGATTTATGGATTCCAAACTGACATGGAGATAAAATATGGTTTTTAGTAACTGCATAACACCCCGTTTCGACGATGCAATTCGTCGCTGCAATTTCTCGCGGCGACTTGTCGCTGGGAGATATGTCATCTACATGTCAGTTTGCATTGTCAATATTAAAAAATAGCACTGAATTAAGATGCCTAGGAAACCCTGGTGTATCTAGTGATTCGATATTGTTTAGAATTTCTTGGCGAAAAACAATCGACGATTACAAAAGATTTCTAATTTTTGTATAGGGGGCGTTATATGAGCATTTTCGAAAATCTGTCAAATGTCGGTTTTGTCAGATTGACGTAACTTTGAGGTTTATTGTTGTCAATGAAAACTGAATATTTCTTCGCACTCAACAGTGTTTCAAAGTCTATATAAGTAGAATAAGTTTTGGAGTTATTACAAGTACTTTTTCACGATGTGTAGAAGATTTCGTATTTTGTGTGGTCAGTCAAATTCTGGGGATCCAAATATTCTTCTTTATTCAGTATCTAAGGTAAGTACGAAACGAATCGCCCCAAAATAATAACATGAATGTAGCGTTGTAGCTAATTTTTTATCGTTTCAGCTTGAGCGAAAGTCTTATATCGAGGAGAAAACATCTGTAGCTCTTATCAATGAGATATTGAAAAGTTTTGTTTGGAAAGGAAATATCGATGTGATACGTATTTTGAACCGTTGCATAACTGATGTGTGTATATCCCCAATTCCAAGACAGTCTATCACTTTCAATACACTAGCATGAACTTTGTCGTACATTCTCAGGTAAATGGGCAAAGTAAATTTTCTCGGAATCGAAGTCTAGTCTTACAAACTGATATAAAAACACTAAAAACTTGTAGAGGTAGCAGGTGACAGTGACAGATTGTTAACGGTAGGTTTCCACGTTACATGCACGTTTTCTGAAACGCATTTGATTGGCTGTCAGGGCTGTCAAAATCTCAGTAGGCAAATAATAAACAGTGGTAGAATATTCGGTTGCACTTTTCTCTCTACTGGAAATTAAGCTTCATATGGTATATGACTGATCGCCATCTACAATAGCGATCTGAAGCTTTTGCGATCTCAGAAATCAAGCAATCGGTTTTCGCCAAGTTTATCCCAAAATTACTCAGGTATAAGTAGATACACCATGGTTTCCTAGGCATCTTACACTGAATGTTACCATGATGAACTGATGAACGTCTTCATCATCACAACTAATATATAATTTCATTCATTTCTAATAATTGATGTTGTGATTAAATCATCTTATTACTCAACTTGAATTGTTTCGAAAAATAATTAAAATGTTCAAATTAAATATTTTTCACAATGATGCCAGCACATATATTTGTGGTTTGCGGCAACTTCAAACTTATCGCATCAAAAAAGATTCATGCAACTCTAAAAACTTGCATGAACACATGCGATTTTCTGGAGTTGCAGCAACAAACTTGCATCGTCGAAACAGGCTATTATTCTGCTTTTTACCAGTTTTTCTATAATTTTTGAAAGGGTGCAGGAGATTGGAGGATAATTCATAGGATTGTTTGTTTCGCCACCTTTGTGTAGTGAAATTATGATGGCTTGTTTCAAGGAATTGGGAAATGATCCCGACTCGAATGATTCATTAATACACATTCCACTAGGACATAAAGAGCATTGTCTGGTAAAGTTTCA
The DNA here is from genome assembly GCA_032362365.1 of Zygogramma bicolorata. NCBI lineage: Eukaryota > Metazoa > Arthropoda > Insecta > Coleoptera > Chrysomelidae > Zygogramma > Zygogramma bicolorata. The sequence goes on from JAVJAQ010002527.1 coordinate 197,152, forward strand.
AATATATTGACGGAAATTTCATATAAACAAGCAGATTTCTTGTTTTTGATTTCTTTGAAAGTAGCTTTCAGCTCATAGAAATTAGTTCGCAAATTTTATTTTTATAAGGATTCGCTAATTTTATTTTTAAGGTATTCGCTAAGGGATCTGTTTGACTCTCTAAGTTAGATGTAATTCTCTCAACTGATATATCTTGGCGATGTATTTGTGTTTGCTGGGTACTGCAATGATTATAACAGAAATCTGCAAATAAATATAATTTTTCATTTTGTTTTCGTTATTGGACTTTGGCATTTGTTCAACAGTAGGAAAACTTACAGTAATACCGATCAGTTGTTGTAGTCGATATATACAGACGTATATAGATATCTTAATGCAAACCTTACTTGCTTTGACATCTTTGTGTTTTGTTCATAAGGCCCACAGACGGCCACAAACGATTCTGACTCGACCTGAGACTGAACCGTGAGGACCACAGAAATCAAATTTATGTGTTGAGGACCGACTGCAATGTACCGTGTTCGATATATTTCAGTTCAAATGTCTATTTAAGAACTCTGTTTGCACGGCTACCAAGACGATATTCTCACATATCTTATTATTTCAATTGATCTTGAGTGAATACCACTCAACTCCATCATCGATTTCATAAGTTTTCTGGAAAATAACTGAATTTTCCATTGGAATAAAATGGAATTATAATCTTATGAAAGTTGTGTAATGAGCAATATATAGCAGATTGTTTCAATTCAGCACAGTGGTTGCCAGTTGTAAGCCATATGTACTGAAATCCCATAATTGGCATTCATATATTTCTATATAGCAAATGAAATTGAAGAGCTCTTCATATTGAAATTTCACTGATCTCGATGTCTTCCCAATGACAGCCAGGTTTATTTCTGCTCATAGAAAAATATATAACCTTCAATCATTTTTCTATGTGAAATATAAGCTCAACAAGTTTCTTAAATTATAATACGCACTCCCCAAAAAATAACATTTTCAAAAATGTCAACAAATTGGGTTGGAGTTTCCCAACATTTGTTTGGAATTTCATAAAAATTAAAAAAATTCATCCAAACGAACTTTTATTCTATAAAAGCCACATTACAAAAAATATAATTCATCATGACTGAGTACACAAGATAAATAAATAAGCAATATACATAACTTGTTCCGGAACATAACTTACACGGAACCTTCTGAAATCTAATTGTTTCAATATATCAAACTTATCAGATAAAAAAGGAATAAGTACGAAACTATACATAAATACATATATACAACGATTAAGATTACTCTTGAGCAGTCCATCAATTATTGTCAGAATCATTGAACGTTAGTAAGACATCACATTTCTATTCATTAACTTTGCGTAGTGTTATAAAATTATTGCAACAGATTGACATTTTAAATAATATTTATCTACAACAGTCATAAAACCTCTAGAAAGCCTTATATGTACCTATAGTTAAAAAAGTTTTATTACAATGAGGATTCAGCATTTTTTCAGTCTTGAGTGATGTAAACTCACTAAGAAAATGTATTCAAGATACCAATAGTATTGGATTATTTTCACAGCCTTCAATTCAAAATGAAAGATGCCAAAAGACAACTGAACCTTTCTAAATAAATTGAATGGGTAAGATCTTAAGTACGATATAACTAAAATGCACAGTCTGTTTCAAGCTCCTTATGATATGAAAGTCTTCTGGGTACAGAACTTACTGACATTTCCCAAATATGGGCTATTTACATCAACTATATTAACATCCGAGCACTTCGGCTGTTCTTTTTCAATTTCTAAAATTATAGATTTACCAGAATCCACATCATAGTTGATTAAATTGAACTTTGCATTAGTAGCATTTTTTTCTATGTTAGCACTCTGTTCTGTTCCTGAAAGCAGAGGTAATTCAATTTGTCTATGGTAATCTTCACTCTGGTTAGAGTAAAATGTATTGTGATGTGTAGGTATGTATTCTTTTCTCAACAGATTATCATATGTTCTGTCGAAGTCGTCGTGGTTGTACCTTTCTTTGGCATTCTTAGATTGCTGGGGCATTGGCTTCACATACATGGGTGGCCTGTGAATGAAAAAAAAATAAAATTATAAATTTTCAAATTCAAATCTCATCAAAAATAATGGCATACAGAAATTCTGCGAAATATTTGGAAACAAGAACAAAGTTAAACTGAACAAAGCCCATTTAACTTTGTACCTCTAGGTTGAATGTTCAGTGGTACACAAGAGTTACTGTAATGGTAGTGCAATCCATGAAAAAAATTTGAATATGGAATTTACATACAAATTTCATTCCTCACAAGAAATCAACAAGTTCGGTCTGATAACAGTAATTTCTAACCGAATCTAAGTGTTTGACATAGGAAATATATATG